>CAJNYU010003844.1:0-63252 GCA_905331475.1 Rotaria socialis
TACCCTTCGTTTCATAAACCCTTTAAGGGTTTATGGCGTTGTCATAAACCCTTCAAGGGTTTAGCATGATTTGTAGAAAGGACAAGGGTTTATTATTCTACTCTTTTTTTTTACAGTGTAGGAATTGATGAGTAGCGAATCGGGGAATTCCAGAATTATGTTAGAAGTGATGAACGGAGTTGCAGGAATTAGATGGGTCAAAACATAAGTCACCTGTATCTTCATACCCACACCCACACCCACACCACACCCTCGAGATACCTTGTAATGATATGAAGCGAACTCTTGATTTCAGATATTCATCGGCTCACGTTCCACCATCTGAACAAAAAAATTTCAATCAATCAACAGTTTTTGTGTCAGGTGGCCCACATGTCGGCAAAAGCTCCCTAATTAACGCATTCTGTAAGACGATGGTTGCAACTTTGTCGGACTGCTCTATTAGTCCAAACATAAACATGCAAATATATATATCTCCACAAAATGATGATCATACTACAGCCTGCAAAACCGACATCAAATTTTGTGAAATACCATATCTAAAGAATGGACCTCTTGACCAAACAGACAAAAGTCATTACCGGGATCTATTGGCCTCACTTAAACCAATCTGCTGGATCTTTTGCGCTTCTCCTGGATCATATGCATGTGAAAAGCAGCTGGCAGATTTTGTACAATTGTGCATCGATGAAGTGGTTCTCCCCTGTCTTGTTTGCACTAATATGTGGGGTGGTAACAACCGTCTTCGGATCCTAAAGACTTTTGAGAAAATGATGAATGATCACAGTAGAATTCAATTATCAGAAAGTGTTGACTGGCGAAAGACTTTTGTTGTTAATTTTCATAAGGGCTTGGTTGCACGCGTGAATAGTAGTAAATATGAGGATACATTATTAAAATGTGAAAAAGAAGTCGCAGGTGTTGATGAACTACTCGAAGAAATCTCACGCACGTCACAAAAGCGGAACTTTAGTCAATGGGTGTTGATGCGAAAAAACGATAAAACTGTGGCTGTTACTAAGATACGTACAATAAAGTCTCCCGAAACTACTTCCAACGGTTCTGGCTCACGATTTGATTCATCACGAGGCAACTTATTATGTGCTTCAAATCAAGACCCAATAAGTGGCGTGATGGGGAAGTGTGACGATCGAAATTTTGGAAAAGGTCAAAAATTCCAATCCTCGAACCAGCCTTTAGGATACAGTAGAAGTAAGCCGAGGGATAATTTCATTATTAAATTTGAATCGAATATCGTAAATATTTCAGAAGCGAGTGGATCAGCAGAGAACTTGTTGAGATACACTAAACATGAAGATGCACGAAACTCTGACGAGCCACATTTAAAAGTTTTAAACAGTACTTATTCCTTTTCTGAGACTCTTTATGGCTATCTACAAAGTCGATTAACATTACCTACTCCAAGAATGTTGTTCCATCTATTTCATAATATCTGTCAAAAGATGGCCAATGAACCGTCTTTGAAAGCGAGAAAGTTGAACGGTCAGCTGAATTGTCATAATGTGCAACTGAAGTGGTCAAACAACACGAATAAAGTTGAGTCGATGGATTTTGAAATTCATTTATTCACTTGCTCAGAATGCAGTAATCGCTATATAGCTCCAGAATTACTTCTTGACTCAGTTAGTGCAACAGATAGTAATTCTTATGTAGAAGCATCAAACGTTTACTCAATGGGGATTCTTATGTGGCAAGCATACTCGCGTGGCCAGGAACCATGGGTACTTTATCGAAATGAAAATCGTGTACGGGATGTGATTTTATCGGATAGCAAACTGTCTCTACCTGACGCATGTGAAGATGACATTTGGGACCAAATCTCGCTTTGTATGTCTATTAGACCAGGCGAACGCCCCACTTTTCAAGATCTACAGAAATTCTTCGAGTGTCGATTGAAGCAGATCCCACCTATATCAATTCGTAGCGTAAGTCATTTTCGAATCTGTATACTAAGTGCCGATAATATGCATCTTTAAGCCAAAACAAGCAACAATAGACGCTATTACAAGCCTGAAAAAACAATTTAAAGAATTTTTTTCAAAACATTATGATTCTTGTGAAGATGGGGTATCAGAATCCGTTACTATTAAAATGTTTACGAACCGGCAAAATCATCGCGTGTTTTTGAATTTGGGGCCTGTCGATGACCTTGAGAAGATTCGTTTAGAACGAGAAGCTATGGACAACGACGAATTTTTTCCACATCTTGCTGAGCAATGGAATGAATATCAACAAGGTGGTAACATTATAGAAGTTTTTGAGAAGAATAAGCATATTCTATGCTGGCAATTTGTAAGTTAATGTGCTTTTCATCATTTAAAACGCAATGAATAAACGCATTTTAGTTACTTTATCAAATAGCAATGCGAGGAACATCTCTTTTTTCATGTTGGGAATTGCTTTTAGCTATCGTCGAAAGACGATTGGCAAAGCGAGATTATGAAATGGAGATTTCTTGGCTGTATCAAATGGTAAGTTAAGTTCTAGTCGAGGCCTGATCGTCGGAATCAAACAAATGACTGAAAGATTTAACATCTCTAGATAAAACCCTTTGTCCGATTCAGATCAGCCCCAGTTAAAGGTGGATTCCAGTAGTTTGATATTTATATTGCTTTCCATATATTATCTGAATCTATACTTTCAAATAGACGCAGGAGGCACATGACGGCATTTATATAAAGAAAAACAACTTGCACTATTTGGCTTATCTTCAAAATAAACCAATCTTTCGAACACAATATCAAAGCGAATTGGTTGTTGCTTTGTGTTTGATCAATAGATGTCTAGTTAACTCGCGATCCGAACATGTGGCTGCCATTAATCACACTCTATATTCCTTTTTGTCAGAGTTACCTTCGAAAATGAAACAAGCTGTGGATGATATTTTACAGCTGCATCGAAATGCATACGAAAAGACACTGTTACTAATTGCGTATTAATATTAGGGATAGCTACTTTTGCAACGTACCATTGTTAAAAATATTTTTCTTTTTAAATTAAAACGCTGCCTTCGTGGAGTCTGAATGCTATGTAAGCCAGATTATGTACTAAAAACGTTTAAATTCTAGAATAACTACGATTGAAATCTAATAAACTACATTATTCTTTCTTCGAATACTGTCAACAACTTTGAACATGTCCAGGCCTAAAGATCCTTATGAGCAAGGTACAGAAAGTTATTACTTACCCTCAAATGCCAATTAAATATTTCAATTTACAGATTCTGAAGAAGATGACGAAAACTTATCTGATAAAATGTCATACCTTGGCCTCGGAGAAGCCATTTTGGTCAAAAAGCAAAATGCCTTGCAAAATCGTGAAGACCGGGAAAATATCAAGGCATACATCGACAAGCGTCTAGCCGAATACGACTTCTTGTTATGTGGAAGGGCTCGTGTTGGAAAATCGACCCTTATCAATGCAATGTGTCGAAGTACATTGGCTGCGACAGATGACAGCCTTGATAGTGTTACGCGTGAAACAGTGTGCTATGCGGATGTCGGGTACTGTGGAGGAGAACAGTATAAGATCAACTTTTGGGACACTAAAGGCTTTGAGAATTGGTCACCACAAGACATTAGACTCTATGTTAATAAGATAGTTAAAAGAGCTTCCCCTATATGCCTTTTGTTTTGTGCCGCTCCTGGTACGTACGCCTGCCTACCACAATTGAAAGAAATATTGCAGCAGTGCATTAAAGAGAATATATTTTTTGCTCTCATCTGTACAAACATGTGGTCACACAAAGACCGAGATAAAGTGATAGAAGATTTTAAAAACACAGTGGCCAGCGTTAGCGTAGAATGCAATAAAAAGCCTGTTCCGGGTAGTGGAATGTACAAAGATATTACTTTTTTCGGTGACGTCGGCCTATGTACTAAAGTCAATAGTGTTGAATATGTCGATGAGGATCTAAAAGTTCGAAAGCTTCCCTGTGGAATACAAGAATTGGTAGAAGCAATTTTAGATTCTCTTACCGATGAAAAAATGAGAAACGTGTGTGAAAGAGTAAAGAACAATCGTAACGTTCTAGTAAAATTTATTCATTTTTTTGGTATTCGGTGGACTTGAGACAACTTGTACTCAATCCTTTCCTTATAAGATTCAAAATTGTAGTTATAAGCCATCTCTACTTCTGAGTTGTATCCTTTACTAGATTTAAAACGGGTTCTAATGAAGCTTATTTTCGTTTTCAACTCCTAAAGATATGGAAGCACAATTGTCTGCACATTGTTAATGTTCTCTATATATTATCTTGTTCGCTACTTTCTACCATTCACTCTGTATCTTTTTACATTTACCTGTGTACTATGTCGTAGTTGCTTATCATCTCATTTTCCTTTTAGTTTTGAGTTGTCAATCAAAACAGTTAAAACATACTTGCTCCTTTCACTTTTACAATAACATTTGAAAATTATCGATAAAGGTCAAATTTAATTCATTTCTGACAGAAATATATAGATTAAACAAAAACGTGGCATTAAATAACAGAAACTGCACATAGGATCATATTTTCAAATATAAAATGTGCCTCAAAATTAGCAAAATTGTGTTCAAGTGACAGAGGAATCAAGAAAAGCCACTAAAACTCACACAGAATTCGTTTTCTACGGCGTATTGAATCGCACCTTAATGTCAGCCATGGCTTATCAGCGTATTGAAATTGAAGGTGAGATTTATAAAATTCCTGTCATAGCGCACGATGGAATTCCATGCATTCTTTTCGATGAAATCAATCGTTCATTTGGCTATAACTACGTGATAGTGTTGAGGAATGAAGAAGGTGTTCAACTTCCGCTCGAACGTAATGAAGATCTTTCGATAAAGAATCCTCAGCGAACGAGAGCAAATGTTGATGAAACTTTTATAGCCGTTATTGAAAAACGATCTGATGATTGCGAGAAAAAAATGTTATTCGCCATTATGCAGATCCAAGAACAAATAAAGCAGATGTTAGATAAGCAAGATCTTATTCTCTTGAGTGAAAAACGAATTGAGGCAAAACTTGACGCTATTTTCCTAGAAATCTATGAACTAGCTGAGTATACGGTACCTCGTTTATTCATCGTATTACCTGAGCGAGGATCATCTTGGAATCCGTCACGTATGTTTAAGAACACTTATCGACTCTTCTTTCTATGTGAATGTGACAACATTCATTGTGCCTTGCACGAAGGGTATATAATCGAAGAACCGAAAACGTTTTTTCGACGCTATGGTTCACATATTGCAAGAACTATGAAAGTCATTCAATATGCGATTTCGATCGGCGGAGGTTTCTTCTTTCCAGTCCTCGCTTCAATTAACAACGTCGATATACCTACATTTTTGACGGATCAAAACTTCTGGAATTCCTTCGTCAAAAATATGAACATCATGGCAAACTTTCTCGAACATATTTCTCTTAAGAAAACCGATCTTGCTTCCTTTGGACAAACTCACCCGTCAGATTCCGTGGAATTGAGAGGAATCAAACAGTTTCTCGGTCGCTATGATACGGAGCAAACTCTAGGAAGATTATATCGAGTAGTAAAGTCTGATGGAGCAGTGAAATGGCTATGCAAATATCACTATGATAATCAATTTTGCACGAAAGAAGCGAAAGCGTTCGTCCGTGAGTTTGAGACAAAGAGATGGGGACATATAAACAAACAAATGGGTGAAGCGATAGTTAAGGAAAAAGTGACAAGCACAGAAATTCGTCAGCTGATCACTATGTTTCGTCGAGGATCCAATATATATAAACTGACATTACATGATTGCCGAGTCAATGATAGCGATTTGGAGTTTTTACTTTCTTCATTTCAAACACAATCATTCTTGAGAGACTTGGAGTTCGTCAGTCTTTCAGTCGATTCATGGATGGGAGACCGATCGCCAGCGAGTATCGTACAAAAATTAGAATGCAGTTCAATACATAAGTCATTGATGACGGTGACGCTGAGCATCAGCAGGAACTATACAGAGCGATTAGATGAAGCTACTGTCGAGTTGGCAATTCGCACGCTCATGCCTGACTTTAACGCAAGAATTTCTGTAAATTTTTTTCTAAAGATAATTGGCGTAGAAGCAGCAGTAATAAAATCTGACAAGCACTTTTCAATTAGTGGTTCAATAAGTACAAAAGTTTTAAATTCTCTGGCCACTGCTTTAGGCAAGAATGCGCACGTACGGCAGTTGGTCCTGACCCAAAATAGACTAAAACATAATGGCATAGATCTGTTAGCGCGTAATGTCATTCGCAACACGTCAATAACTGATTTATGCCTAAGCAGAAATGAACTTGGTGATTTTGGTGTGACACCACTACTGACTCTCTTGCGGTTAAGTAAAGTTTTAAAATGCTTAAGTCTGGAATTAAATAGAATAGGAGACAATGGCGCTTTTTACATTGCTGAGGCAATAAAGAACAACTTAACTTTGGAATCTCTCAATTTAAGTTATAATCGTATAGGAATTTCAGGCGCTCAAGCCTTTGCTGAATGTCTTTTAGTTAATGCTGCTTTACAAGCATTAAATTTGTCAAATAACACAGTTTACAGCGAAGGCGCCGCAGCTATAACAAACGCTCTATCCAAGAATCAAAGTCTCAAGATTCTAAATTTATCTCACAATGAAATCAAGCGTCTAGGTTCTAAAGCAGATGTTAAGAATTTTCTCATCAACAACCATTCTATTCGAGACATCGATCTATCGCTCAACAGTTTCGCTGATTCTGCTATTCTTGGTATTGCTGAAGGCCTATCAAATAATTCCACGCTGATTACGTTGAATTTGACCTCGAATGAGTTCGGAAATAAGGGAATTATTGGCATTTTCGAAGCTTTATTGGAAAACCTGACACTGCAACATCTGTTCATTGGTGATAACAAAATCTCTGATAATGCAGTCGAATCTATGTTAACTATGTTCCATGACAACTCAGTTCTAAAAAGTATTTCGATTCGAGCTGGTCAATTCTCTACAGATGGATTCAGTAAAATCCTTCGGTATCTTGAGCAAAGTGTTCTGACTAGTATTGACCTTAGCTATAGTGCTTTCCATTCAGACGAAGAGTTTTATATTTTAGCTGACTCACTGCGAAAAAATGACCATCTTCAGACTGTTGATCTTAGCGGTGTCGGTATTACGAATAGACAATTGCGTCGTTTAGCTAAAGCATTTAAATATCCAACGAATTCCGTTATAACCCATCTAAATCTCAGCTCAAATACTATTGATCAACGCGGTGCCAGTACACTCGCTGATATGTTAGCATTAAACAATACACTGCTGGAACTCAATCTTGAACATAATCGTATCAATGACGATGCCTTAAAGTTACTGTTAAATTCATTACAAACCGATACGAAATGTCCTTTGAGAAGGCTCTTGGTTGGTAACAATGATTTATCGACAGCGTCCGGCTTATTAGTAGAACAGTTTAATAATGCCAACGAGCACGTCAACGTTTTACTCGAATGACATAAAATCATAGTCAGTTTCTCGATATGATGTTCCCCCCTCTCTCAGAATCGAGTTGGCACTTTGGAGGGTGTATGGGTGTGGCTATTCTTATTAACGACACCCACACCCTCAAGGTAGTTGATATGGGTGTCGTTAATAAGAATACCCACACCCCAAACCCCCATGTGACGACAGCAACGTCACTGATATTGTCTTGATGTTTGTTATATCATGTATGGTTGTTTCTCCTCTATGTTGTTCTCTCTTGTTGCTTATTGTCGCGGTTGTTATTTTCAACATTGGCACCTTTTTCACGCTTAGACTCAGAAAAATGAGATATATAATTACTCTTTTTTTCTCTTCAAGTTTCTTAGAAGCTTCTTGATATATCTCTCTTCACTGAGATATACTAATTCTTCTTTTTCTTCTCTGACTACTACTCTTCTTCTCTATCAAAAACAAATCATCTTTTTGATCAATTACATATTACCTTTTTCTTTTCAACTTCATTGTTCTTTACAATCAATCTAACTCGATTGCCCCCTACAATCGCTCGAACTCGTGTCAGCTATTTGCTTGTGGAGTTCTTCTTATTCTCAACTATTTCTGTTCATTGAATAAGCAATTGGATCTTCATCCAATATTCAATACTATTTAATTTTCATTGTTGTCATTCTGCCATAACCAATACTGTGGCACCTGGCATTATTATTAGTTGCGTCTATGACCCTCATCAAGGCGTTACAGGAGGGGGGGTGGTCTTTTAGAACTCCAACTGGTTGATATTTTATATATACGAACTATGTTAAAAATAAAGTTATGAAATAATTAAACAGATCATGGTGTCCTCATGCCTAAATGCTTTGATAATGATACTTCACATTGATAGGGGGAGAAATGATTCAGATCTAAGCCCAATTTTGAAGATTCTGAACAGTATTGATAATGAAATTAAAGTCGCATTTGAAGAGGAATCTAATAGATTACTATCCTTTCAAGATATTTTTATCACACGTACTCGAGATGATAGACAAACTTTTCTCTACTATCAGTTATCGAAACGGAAATTTTCACAGATCTTTTAACTAATTGGAGTTCCTTGAACCCAAGATCATGCAAAGCTAGAGTTAACAGTAATACGATATAGTAAACCGTTAAAATTTGTTCTTCGTATCGTTTGATGCACGATGACTTTTGGTTTATACAACAATTAGTATCCAAAAAGGAATATTCAACTGAGTTCGTATAGTTACAAATTAGAAAAACTTTAACTAGATATCATCAACAAGGACCGGCCACAAGCTGATTAAAAACAAATGAAAACCACAAGAATAATGATCCATCAAACAATTAACAAAGTGTCTATTAACGTACCGCATACAATCAAGAAAAAAGATAAAACATTAGAGCCATTGACACATCGCCTTATTCTACCTCGATCATTTCTTCGTGAAAGGATTCAATACAAATGAATTCACAGTCACACGTAGTATATAAAATTATTTTCCTAAATTGCGATGCGTCCTACACGGCATTACAAGAAGATAAGCCAACCGAAGTTTTAAAGAATATAGCCAGTCTCACAACAAAAACAAAAGCGAATCAAAACTGTAATATAAAGACAATTATGATTAATACTCCAGGCGTAAGACGAATCAATAGAAACAAAAATAGATTACTTAATTACAAAGAATATCATGATAATGATTTTTAATGTCTTTGACCCCAGGCACACCGGAAAAGTGAATTAACGTTAAAGTTGAATTAAGCAGTGTGATTGGTGCATTATGATTTCAGCCATCTTTTTGAGACGATTTAAATTTTAATGCATCAATTGCGTTGCTTAATTCAACTTTAACTTGAATAACTTTTTCGGTGTGTCTGGGGTCTTTGATACGAAACTATCTTTTCCTCAAAAGAAAAAAACTATTTTACAAAAACACGTAAGTGAACATAATCATAAGATACATTAGAAAGGGTGAAAAATTCTTTCCAAATATTTAACTAAGTAGCTATCATCCTACTTCTACTCAAATCGTTTAAGAGGTGAAAACCAGTACTCTCATTAAATCGTAGAGTATGCTCAGCGTCTTTAGTTGTTTTTTCCAGTATCAGTAAATATCCATGCTCACAATCAAAAGAAAAACTTGAGAGTAACTTTTAATCGAATCACGATAGAATGCGCAGGTTTTTAAACGCTTAAGAAACTGTATACATAAATGGTGAAAGTATTTATGGTCCATCTGAATGATCAATTGAGCCCACATATTTATATATAGAACTACTAATTTTCTTTCTTTTGTGGTATTAAAAAACATATTTTTGTTCTAAAACTGGAATTCGAGGTATTGAAACATTAACTCAATGACGTTTCAACTGTATAATCATGTAAAAAACTACTGTTATTGCTGTATGTTTTTCAAAAAAACAGAAATGAAGACGAATGGAAATCTCTTTTCATCAAAAAATCAAATCGTTTGCTTACTTGCATATAAAATGGTGGTCGTGTGTCACGAAATGCTGAATTATAATTATTAACATCAGCTGTAAGATGTTTAAGTAGTTTCATTAGATCATCAATGATTTGTTGGCATTTTTGAGGGTCTTTAGCACGTTTTCCTTCTTCAACTTTATCGAATATTTTTTGATGAAAACTGTCTTCTTGAGTTGGCGGATGGTGCAGCTGATTGTATGAATCCATTGGGACCGCGCTGCTATTGCTGCTTGTAACACGATTTGGTTGAAGAACCATAGCCATGCAAAATCGAGAACCACTATGACTTAATCATCTACAAAATTTCAACTAAGCAAGTAGAAAACAAAAGAAAATGTCCTACCTTGATAGGACAAGCATTGATCGAACTATCATTTGCGTAAATATCTACAATATTATTCAATAATCATATGAAAAATGTTGGAAGGAGAATTGACGAAAAACTTAAATAGGGAACGAAGATACGGTATCATATTTCGCCCCAATACACTTTGCTTTTCTTTGATGATACATTACTATCAGTAATAAAATGTGTCTATGCGCAGAAAAAAATTCAAATAAAATAAAACAAGAGAAGAATACGAGCGAATGATTGCAGTAAATTCCAAGCATATTTCTGAAGTGTTAAAGAAAGAACGGAATCGATAAATAGAGACAACAACCGACGATGACGTATGCAATCGCCAAGCGAACTCTCAACGAAGTACGACCACTTTGATTTTCTTCCACTTTTTTTTCTCTTAGATATCGGAAACAGTATGATGAGTGTATTACAGCTGCTAATCTGGACTATTTTTTACTTTTATATTTTCTATGGTTATTATTTTCTCTTTATTTTTTTCTAGCACAAAGATGAGAACATACAAGTAACAATTACGTATTAATAATTCATTGTCTGATTGAAGGGAAAAAAGAACATTGATGTGAGCATGACTTCTAAAGTATGACTAAAAAAGCATTAATACTTAGTAGAAATAAAAAAATTCTATTCATTTTTTCATTCTCCAAAATGCACTTACATATTTACCATATATATCATGGATTTATCAAAAATGAACGGAATATGAATAGAAATAATCTACATAGATATAGAAAATAACCTAATCGAATTGATTTCATTTCAAATCGAAACGTCTTTTCAATAAACTGACACAAACATTCGTTTCTGTTCTGAAACTATTAGTTGTAACTCGGTATTTTTTCGTTCTTCATTACATACAAACGACAATCTTTCTTTCTTTTGTGTTCTGTCCTTATTTCTTGCTTTACATACTTTGTCATTTTCTTTTTGCTTCTTAATTGTGTAACTCATTCGTCATTATATGGATGACGGCAACAACAATGTGGTGTTAAAACCTTGAACAACTCAAGGGACGAACAACACCAATCATCCAGGGGTTTTCTATTACATGAAAAAAAAAGAACACACATGAGACATATGCCTAATATTAGTTGTTACTGTATCGTGCTAATGATGTGGATATATGATCGAGAGTCGTATTGAGTATACCTTGGTCCAAATGCTAGTCTATTATCGTATAGTAGAAAAAAAAGCAAGGATAAAGTATTTTAAAATGTCGTATGATATTGCGTACGAATTCATACTAATAAATGACATGTAATCAAAGCTGATTATGATTGGGAACAAGAAAAAAAGGAAATAACCACTGGAATAATATATCATCTGATTATTCCGCTAGATTGAAACTCACTTTTATTTGAATATGATTAATCTTAAAAAGTACAAGACATTCATTCAGTTTGGATATTTTTTTATAGTTATTACTCATCTATGATCAACCAGGTGATAGATAATGAGACGTTAAAAAACAAAAAACAACAACAACAAAATAGAAGCACTTGTTTGATCCATTTATTGATTTGTTTAAATAAAGGAACCAATCATATATTAAAAAAGACAAGAGGACGCTACTAACTTACATTTTAGCAGCACTAGCAAGGCCACAATATATAATGGTAAATCGCAGGTTGACGAGAACAATTCGAATGACTCAAAGCATCTCATCATCTGTTTTGAGAATCTTTTATTTTTTTATTTAGCGGAAAAAGTTACTCTTTTTTTCTCTCATAAAGAATCGTCGAAGGACGCAAAAACAAATTTACAGCTACTATTTTAAAGAAATTATAAATGTACTTTCAGCTGTCAGACGTTTTTTTACCTCCTTGTACTCCCCCAAATTCATTTTTTTGTCTGATCTTTCGTTGACTTGAATTCATATTTTTATGTGACGTCAACATACCATAATATTTTTTTAAAATAAATCTTTGAAGAAGAAATTGTTTTTTTTTCATGTTTATTACTTTACATAGAAACTGATTTCGTAGCATGTTCTTTATAGACGAGGATGATAGAGTTATAAAAGCAACATTTCATACATCTCAAACTCGAAGAACTGGGTGTGGGTGTGAGGAGAGATAAGAACACCCACAACCACACTCCGCACCCTCAAGATATTTTTCTATTAGTTTAATAATTAATTGTATATAACTTTGGGTTGTTAGGTAGTGTTACTTAATCAATTAGATATAAATAAATTTTAAAATTAGATATATTATTTTCTTAATTAGATATAAATTCATCCCGTATTAGATATAAATTTATTTTAAAATTAGATATAGATTACTATATTTTTAGATATTGGTTTATATTTACCCCATAACATTGTATAGAACTTTTTCAATAGTTTTCAACGTTTTTGAAGAAAAAAAGAATTTCATTCATGGCCTTAGTCACATAGTAAAACAATCTGATTAGATAAACCGGTGAATCGGAATACTATGTTTAACATACCAACTTGAACTTAGTTTTAATCGATCACGAAAAAAAACATGGATATTTTGTGAACGTTATCAACTTTTAGTTACATAAGTCTCATATAAGTAAATGGCTTGATTTTTCTATTTCTCTCTCAGTCGAATAACACTATTTTCACATATCTATTGCATTAGTTTATGTATATAAGTTAAATAGCTAAAGCTAGAGCTTTTTTATTCACAATATCGGATATGGAACAGATAATACATATATTATCGGGTGTCCCAGGAATAATGAGCCTCTCAGTATTTTACCAATATCTCCGTCAGTTTTTGTCGCACATACTTAACTCTTTTCACCAAAAGATGCCTCGTTCAGTTCTCTACAAAACCATATAAAACGCTTTAATGTAAAAAGGAACCATGAAAAATTCTAGGCTACAGACTACAAGACACCAAAATGACGGATTTTGCAAATTTGTTTTGCCAATTTTTATTATCTTAGCGGTGGTGAGATGTGCGGTATACAGAAAAACTGAATGACTGATTGTGTAGCCCTAGAAAAACTCTTTCTTGATGGGAATTAAAAATTCCATTCGACACTTTAGTTCTCATACAGCCAAGCTTTTTCTTTTCCACATATTTCGAATTTTTCGGCAAGGCTTTGGCGTTACTTTGGGAAATTCCGACGCCTATGTCCTAAAGTAACTTTTTAAGCTAAATTATTGTTGCTCATTTTAGGGCAAATGATTCGCCTACCAAGCCTATGCAATGGCCTGTATATATTCTTTGCTTTGTATACAAATGTGGCTTGAAAAAACGAAGTTTGACGATTTCACGTTATTTTGTAAGAAATATGACCATTTGTATAGTACTATCCTGTTCAAACGACCTACATTAAGGATCATGAGAACGAAGATATTTGAAAATATCGAAAAGCAGGGACGAGCACAACTAGGCGCCTGCCAAATCATAGATAAAATATAATTATTTTTTGAAAAAAACGCAGTTACAAAACTCATCATTTTGGTGTCTTGTAGTCTGTAGCCTAGAATTTTTCACGGTTCCTTTTTACATTAAAACGTTTTATACGGTTTTGTAGAGAACTGAACGAGGGATCTTTTGGTGAAAATAGTTAAATGTGTGCGACGAAAACTGACGGAGATATTGGTAAAATACTGAGAGGCTCATTATTTCTGGGACACCCGATATTTATGATCAATATATTTTAATTTTCAATTCTTATTGGAATCACGTGTTTGTTTCTCTTTTTCTACAACATTCAATTCTACATTGATTTTGATAGTTTTCGATTTATATACTAATACATTGTAGACAAATCTACTAGAAAATCTTGTAACGTGAAAATTTGCTGTGCAATTGTTTTGATCTAAGGCATTTTCAATAATAAAGGTTTAGAAATCCACGTTCTAGTAGAATAGTATATATTATCTCGAATTAATTTCAATGTTCTTGAAAATTAAAGTTGTTCTCGTTATTAAGTTTTGGTTTTTAACTTCTTCTGATTTTATATTGAAGAGTTTTTAACTTTTATATAATTATCGGTTGAGAACACACCTGATGAGTCCTCCAAGCAAGGGCGAAACCAGTCGTGTAATGTGTTCAATCGAGATTCTCTTCAATGAAATTTCTTAAAAATTTTGATTTCTAATCTATTGAAATTATGTTTTTATTATTATGTTTAAGTTTTAACTTCTTCAAATTTTTATATTTGAATGAGTTTCTACTTTATATAGTAATAGAATTTCGAAGATACCTGATGAGTCCCTTGAGAAAGGACGAAACGCGTCGTGTCGATCTCGTTTTCTTAAAAAACTTAAAAATTCCTTGAAAAAGGTCGAAACCTAGATTGTAGTTAAAACCTTTTAAACTAATACATCCACACCCACACCCACCCACACCCACACCCTTCGTTTTAGATTTCTGTTAGAAATGTTGATAATAAGCGTAAATACTCGAAAAATTTAAATGAACGTACATTCATCTCTATTTTTATTGGCTGGAGGTTTAAAATTCATTAAATAATATGTTCATTTCTGATTGTGTGCGACCTCTGGTTTAGTCTGAATATGTGCAGCTTCCATGTTATATTGTATGGTTAAGCAACTGGAACTCAAGTTATTGCAGCAACAAAATTTGTTTTGCTTTTATATTTTCATTTCTCATTGATTATGTCTGTTAAAGAAAAACGAATACCACGAGTATTATCCATTCAAAGTCATGTTGTTCATGGATTTGTTGGCAATAAATGTGCAACATTTATCCTACAGGTTCTTTCTCTTATTAACATAAAAATTAGGATTCTAATATTGAAAATAAATCTTTTCAGCTTTATAGTTTCGAAGTTGATGTGATTAATTCTGTTCATTATTCAAATCATACTGGTTCATATCTTATTTTTAGTTTTTTTCCCCTTCACTATTGATTTTTATCATTGCTTAGGATACAAAGTAGTAAAAGGTAGTCGATTAAGTGTCGATGAACTTCGAGCTATTTTTCAAGGTTTAATTGCAAATGAAATTTTCGAATATGATTATATTTTAACGGGTTATATGGGTTCAGGTGAATTATTAGCTGTTATTGCTGAATATGTACGTCTTATCAAATCGAAATCTCCTCATGTAAAATACCGTAAATACTCGAAATAAAATATCGATTTATTTTTGTTCTATTCGATTATGTTTTATGTTTCAGTTTGTGATCCAGTAATAGGTGATAATGGTAAACTTGTAAGTAGTGCAATCATATTATTATCATCGTTCACTTTTAAAATCACATGTAGTATGTCGATCAATCCTGCATTGAAATGTATAAGAGTGTAATTCTTCCTCTAGCTGATATTGTTACTCCAAATGATTTTGAATTAGAGTAAGTAAAACATAATCTAGTCAAATTTTGATCGGTTTTCTTTAGACAATTAGTTGGATCACAGGTTAAAAGTAATTCTGATCGTTATGAAGAACAAGTCCTTTGGCAATCAATACAATCTTTACACAAGATGGGTCCTACTCATATTATTGTTTCTAGTATATCAGCAGCTAAATTAGGTGGTAAAGAAGATACGCTGCAAATGTATGCAAGTGCAAAAACTTCCAATGACCAATATCAAACATTCCGAATAGATTTTCCATATATCAGAGGCTGTTTTACTGGTACAGGAGATTTATTTTCTGCTTTGATTCTTGCTTGGTTTCACAAAGAGAAGAATCTTATCGTAAGCTAATTTTATTGGTTGTATTTTACGAATAACTTCTACTATTATTCATCTTTATTATTTATAGTCAGCTTGTGAAAAATCTATATCTGTTCTTCATCAAGTTTTATTAAAAACCATTGGTAAATATTTTCTATTGATTAATTGTTAATAAATTCAAATTTATCGCTTTCTTTTTGTAGAATTATGTGACTCAATTAATATTCATAATACTTGTGGTAATGAATTAAAACTGATTGAAAGTAAAACAGCTATCGAAGCAGCTGAAACACTATTTCATGCAGTTATTATCGATACGAACATTGTTCAATAGAATGTATAAATTTGTCTGATATTTATGATCTAAAAGAGACTCAAAAACTAATGCATTTCATATCGAAGTCATAATTTTAAGATCTTCCGTTGTTGTTGCTTTGTAGATGTTTCAGCGACGTGTTCTTTGTGGTATACAACCATCGAGTGTACCACATATAGGAAATTATTTAGGTAGATTTTAGGCAAAAATAGTTTCATCTTCATTTTCCGATTTTATTCATAGGTGCAATTAAAAAGTGGATCGATTTACAAAATAGTGGAGATAATTTGGTTGTTATGCTAGCTGATTTACATGCTGTCACTATTCCACGTGAACCTGAGACATTGAGGTATGAAATATTAGAATAGTTTTCGATAACATATTTTTGTTTTTTTTTTCTCTCCAGAAAATCAGTCTTAGAAACAGCTGCATCATTAATTGCTTCTGGTATAGATCCAAAACGAAGTATTATCTATCGTCAGTCCGATGTAAAACAAAACTTAAATTTTCGATTTTTGAAATAATGGAAAAATTCTTTCTTTGAAGCTTTATCATCATACACAATTATCTTGGCTATTAGGTACATTAACTACAGTTCAAAAAGTTGGTCATATTCCAACATATAAAGTATATTTTCAATTCACTTTTCTTCAAAAAAAGAATCATTATCTATTCTTATTTTAGTCAAAAGTAAAAGATGAAAGTTCAATACCCTTAGGCCTTTTTCTTTATCCAATTTTACAAACAGCTGATATACTTCTTTTCAAAACAACACATTTACCTATTGGTGAAGATCAAATTCCTCATTTACAATTATGTACTTATATGATAGAAAAATTCTATCATTATTATAAGAAAAATATATTTCCTGTTCCACAAATGATGGCTAGTTCGTAATTGAATTTTTGGTTTTTCTGCTAAATGTTTCTTATTGCGTTTCAATAGCTGAAACAAATCGTATTCGAAGTCTTCGTCATCCGGAACAAAAAATGTCGAAATCTGATATTGAAGAACGTTCACGTATTGATATAATGGACGATGAAAAAATTATTCAAGAACGTGTTATGAAAGCTTTAACAGATTTCAATGCTCATGTTTCTTACGATCGTGAACAAAGACCAGGCGTGTCGAATTTAATTGATATCTATGCGGGTATGACTGATCAACCGATTGAAAGTATTGTTGCTGAAGCACAAAAAGATAATATGAATACTGGTGCATTTAAAAAACGTCTGGCACAAATAATCATTGAACATTTTCGGCCAAAACGTGCTGAATATTTAAAATTAATGAATGATCGCTCCTATCTTTTAAGTATACTTGATAATGGTCGTGAGCGTGCAAAAGAAATAGCTGATAGCACTTTGAATGAAGTGAAAGATATAATGGGTTTTAATTAGGTTTAGTTTTGTTTTCTAGAT
Organism: Rotaria socialis; assembly: GCA_905331475.1. Lineage (NCBI taxonomy): Eukaryota > Metazoa > Rotifera > Eurotatoria > Philodinida > Philodinidae > Rotaria > Rotaria socialis. The sequence goes on from CAJNYU010003844.1 coordinate 17,688, forward strand.
TAATAAATAGAAGAACAAGAATGAACGCTTTCGAAACAGAATTAGGTGTGCTATCTGAAATAGCGAAAGCTGTTGATGAAATGGGTTGGTTACTACCGACCGATGTTCAAAGTGAAGCTATTCCGATGATTCTTGGTGGTGGTGACGTTTTAATGGTAGGACTTACAAAAAAGAAAAGAATCAATGAAAATTTATTATTTAAAAAAACAAAACTTTTAGGCAGCTGAAACTGGCAGCGGAAAAACTGGTGCATTTTGTTTACCAATATTACAAATTGTGCATGAAACACTGAGAGATATTCAAGAAGGAAATAAAGGTCCTCGTACAGGAACACAAGCTAGTTCACACAATGAATCCAAATCAGTACAACTTAATTTGTATGATCGTTCACATGGATTAGGTAAGCTTATCTATGTTTTTAATGATCAAATGTTTTCCTTCACATTTTGTATCCAAGACTTCAGAATAAAAACTTCTTTTAAAAAAAATAAATGTTCACCATCAGATCTCTTACCGTTTCTGACTTACAGTTACCAATAACTGTGGCAGCTTAGCATCTATACTACTAGAAAACTCGATATCTTTGTTTATTTATATTATTTAGCTATCGATGCTGATGGTTTCACATGTCAAAGTCGAGATCAACGACAATGGAATGGTGCTCGTTCAACGAAAGGTGTAAAAGGCAATGGTAAATAATTATTTACTGCTTGTCTTCTCATATTAATCGTATCATGTATTAGGTCGATATTATTTTGAAATAACCCAAACCGATCCTAATGGGATTGCACGTATCGGTTGGTCAGTATCATCAGCACCGCTAGATCTTGGAACCGATAATCAAGGTTTTGGCTATGGTGGTACAGGAAAAAAATCATTCGCAAAACAATTTGATGATTATGGTGAAACATTTGGTGTTAATGATACTGTCGGAAGTTTACTAGATCTTGATCTAATGAAAATTCGATTTTTTAAAAATGGTTTGTTTGAATATCGAAGTTTACCTATATCAATAGCTGTCGATGTTTAGGCAAAGATCTTGGCCATGCATTTGATATTCCTCGCCCATTACAAGAAAATGCTTTTTTTGCACATGTTTGTTTGAAATCATGCGATATTCGCGCTAATTTCGGTGCAGAACCATTTAAAACAACACCGGTAGGTCTTTGATAATCCATTGATTGTAATCATTAGGTACATATATTTGAATATTTAGAATGGTGCCGTATCAATCGATAATGCACCAAAAGAATGTTTAGTTCAATCGCAAATCAAAGGTATTGGTGAAAATGTAACAGCAAAAAAACGTCCATCAAATGCACCATTAGCAATTATTATGGAGGTAGGAAAAAGATTATGTTTCAGCAAGAAGCAAAAACCTTTTTCTTGCAGCCTTCTCGCGAATTAGCTCAACAAACTTCCAATCAAATTAAAGTATTTCAAAAATATTTGAATAATCCTCGAGTTCGGTAAGTTATAAACGAAAAATGGAAACAAAATCTTTTTTTTTATAATGAACTATTCTATCATAGAGAACTCGTAATTATTGGTGGTGTAGCGATTGGTGAACAAATACGAGTATTACGTGAAGGTATCGATATAATTGTTGCTACGCCAGGTCGTCTAGATGAATTAATTAGTGGTGGTGAAATTGATTTAACACACATGCGATTTTTCATTCTTGATGAAGCTGTAAATAAAATATTTTTTGTATATTCTATTTTTTTTAATGTGTCATTCGTTGTCTCTCCTTAGGATGGTTTACTATCACAAGGATATAAAGATTTAATAACAAGATTACATCAAAGAATGCCTAGTGTTACATTAGATGGAAAACGTTTACAAATGATTGTTTGTTCTGCAACGTTACATAATTTTGACGTTAAAAAATTAGCTGATGCAATTATGCATTTTCCAACATGGGTCGATCTCAAAGGCGAAGATGCTGTACCAGAAACTGTTCATCATGTGGTAAGTTAAATAGTGCCAATCGATTGCTTTTATGTTTGTTACGGTTTCTCTGCTAGGTTTGTCTGGTTGATGCAAAGAAAAATACTCTATGGCGTGCTTTACGTAATCATATAAAGACTGACGATGTTCATCTCAATGATGAATTAAATTTTCAAAGTGAATCTAAAGGTAAAATTCATTGAAATATAGTATTCATTTCAATTATTCTTTTGATTTCTCCTTCTAGAAACTCTTTCTGAAGCCATAAAAATTCTTAAAGGTGAATATTGTTTACAAGCTATTGATAAATTTAAAATGGATCGTGCATTAATATTCTGTCGTACAAAACTTGATTGTGATAATTTAGAAAGATATTTTATTAAGCAAGGCGGTGGTAAGATATAAATTCTAATAAGAAAATTTTATTCCACAGAAATTCAAAATATAGGACCAAAGTCAAACAAACACAGATTATCATGTGTATGTTTACATGCGGATCGAAATCCTGATGAACGACAACGTAACTTAGAAAGATTTAAAGCTAATGACGTGAGATTTTTAATATGTACGGATGTTGCTGCTCGTGGAATTGATGTTAGCGGTTTACCATTTGGTAAGATATGGGAGAATTCTTATGTCCATATTGAATTTTATGTTTAGTAATTAATATGACATTACCCGATGAAAAAGAAAATTATATTCATCGAATCGGACGCGTTGGACGAGCTGACCGGTAATAAATGAATTAGTTTAGTTGTTACTAATTTTTATTCTATATTTAGAATGGGTTTAGCAATTAGTTTTGTTTCGACGGTACCAGAAAAAGTGTGGTATCATACATGTCAAAGTAAAGGTAAAAATTGTCATAATACAACATTGGTCGCTCAAAATGGTTGTTGTAAATGGTATACGGAAATGACTTATCTTGCTGACATTGAAGAACATCTTGGTAAGAGAAAGAGAATAAATCGAATGTTTACTAAGAAGTTTTCATATAAATATAGGTGTAACTATTTCGCAAACCGATGAAAAATTGGATATACCAGTTGATGAATTCGATGGAAAAGTCGTTTATGGTGAAAGACGAAAAAAAGAAAGTAAGAATTATTTTATATTAAATCAGATTTACATATAAAATGATGTGTTTTGTAATTTCGTAGTACCGGCATCTCAAGGACATGTTGATACATTGGCGCCAACGGTACAAGAATTAGTTGCACTCGAGAAACGTGTTCAAACATCATTTTTTGCATTACACAATTGTCGAAATATAATGGCTACCTCATAAACATATTGTGTTTTCTTTTTTCTTTTTATTGTTATATTTGTTTTTTTTTGTGCTGCGATCTTTTTATATTGATATTTATGCGCATGGGGTTTTTGAAATAACGACAAACAAGAAATTTAAGTCATTATTATTCATTTTCTTTAATCTTCTATTGTAAAAGCTGGATAAAAATGAGTAGATCGATCGGATACTTTTTATGTGTCAAATGGATGTATTTACGAAAAATGGCGTTAAATACAACATAAATCAACTTGACAATACTACTGCTAGCCGTCATGAGTGTGTGCTCATTGCACAAACAGTGTAAACAAGTATTTACGCTTGACTTTTATGTCATTCTCTGCATTCTTGGTTTGACTCATTTATTTTTTTGTTTTTTACCATTTGTTTTTCATTTATTTATGCTTCATTCGACACACTTTCGACGAATTTTGATTGGTACTTCGCTTATGTTCATGCCTCGTATTTTTTGCTTCATTACATCTTTGTGATTTTTTTCGATATAGTTTATAAATTGATATTTGCCTTCCATTCATATTGAAATAGTTATATGTTTGTCGACTATTTTAGAAAGTTACCCATAATCGCATAAAATCATAAAACGTAACAGCATATATAATTCTCATTTTGGAGTCATATAAATATTTTATGTGACTAAAAAGTGCCATCGTCAAGTTTGACAGCCGAATTAATAGAGAAATGAATGTCACGTGAAAACGAATAATTGGTTCGACAGTTGAGTCGGAAGAAAATTTTTCTCTTAAAGCTGTTTATTGGGATGAAGTGCTTCCCTGTTGCTGTACTCGAGCCAAGAGCATTTCTTATTTTCTCTCTCTGCCCATCTGACACATTGTCTATGATCAGTCGACATTGGAATTATGGTATAAATAAATCATTTGTTTCAAGTGATTGGTAACTATCGTCAAATCTTTCTCAAATAGTCTTGTAGGAAAAAATGAGCTGCTTTAGTAAATCTTGTAAAAACAATGATTTGGCTTTCAATGGATATTTTTCTATGTTAGAGATTTTCGTATTGTGCAATAATAAAATTCGCCATGTGTATGATGAACCATTCTAAAGACGTTTGGTATTGTTTTGCCTATGAAAGATTCTTTTATTTTTTGTAAATATTTGACAACGTATTTACATATATGCCAGGAAAAAAGCTTTTCTTTCTCGATGCTTACAAGTAACATGCAAACGATGCATCTGTATCGTGTTTTACTTGCATAAGATAATAACTATACATACGATTTTATATCATTCGACGAGAGTCATGACTTGATTAAAGATTTGATTTGACTTAGGATTAGATCAATGGCACTTGCAAAGCTTATCTGGAACATTAAGATAACGACCAAGTTAATCACATTTTCTTTTCTTTAATAGAACAAATTATTGCAGTGTTCTTTAGAAATATGTTCAGCTGTAGTATATTTGAAAACAATATAAATTCTTTTTGACAATCACTTATTTGATTAAACAGAATAAAAGCAAATGGAAATTTAGTGTCTATTCATGCTTTTCTCATCAACATTGTCAACTGTCGATCGAGACAAATCTAGTCAATTAGGTTTTAAACGGTGTTTTGATGCTAGAAAAAGAGCACGAGCTTGTTCATCATTAACATTGCCATCGTTTGTAGATGTTTCTTGTACTTCAAAACCAATACTAAATGTTTTAATAACGTTTACTTTCGGAGAAAATCTATGCGCGATCATTGTTCCTAAACTACGATCTTCTGATGAGTTTTGTCTTTCAGATTCCTAATTGAAAAAAATATATACATACGCAGTTAGATCGTAAATTTAAAATAGACAAACTTTTGGTGTCGAACTTGAAATATTAATTATAGGCGTACTGTCGCCTGTTTGTTGTTTCGCTTGAATTATTTCTACTTCTTGCATAATAGCACCTGTACGAATATAATCATAGATTTTGTCGACATCTTTATACATTTCATCTTCTTTAGCCAGCATGTCTTGAGAAAATTTTCTCTGATTCTCTTGATTTATTTTTTGATGATATTCTGACAGCTTGAGTTTTGGCTTTATTTTTTTATCGCTTGATGAGGATTTCCTTTCGGATGCTTCAGTACTAGCTCGATCGAGACTTTCAACAGATGCGAAAGACATTGAATAATTCGACTGTTGATTGTTATTATTTGTGTTTTGATCGTACGGTTGAAGTTGGTCGTTAGGTCTTTCGTCGAAATAAGACATAGACTGAGAACGTTTTTTAGTCAGTGATGGCCTTTGTTGATATTTATTGCTTTTTAGTTTAATAGGAACATTAATGAGCGATACTTCTGTTCTATATAGTTTGATTCTTTCGAGGCATATTTCAAGTAGTTTTTGAAATATTTCAGTTTTGGATATTTGAGACATATTTACACATGGTTGAATTTCAATATCTGCATCTACTGAAAGAGGAATAATAATACTTGATGATGATGATTTATGAGATTTTTGTGGATGTAATAGTAATGGATGAGCAAAAACAACATTTTCATCGTATGGCATAAGTAAACGCAACTTAGTCAATGCTGAAATTGATGATTCGTCTCGACTAACAGACGTAGTTGAGTTAATACTATCAAATATAGTTAAACCATCAACAACATGAACCGATACTGGAAGACGAAAATTTGAAAGTATATCTTTTAAGCCAAGAACACCGGATACACCAAGAAGATTTGTTTCTGTATTTGTATTTGCATTTGAATCTTTGATTTCGTAATGAATTGGACTAAAAGCGCCAGGTTCATGAAGAAATATATAAACAATATTACCTTGTTGTGTTCGACATTTTAAATAGGGCTCTGCTTTTTTAGGAATTGCTGTACTAGAACTATTTTCACTTGGTATAGCATCGCTACTAGCTGTACTTTTGCGTTTCTTTGATAACAATAATTTCGTTTTTTCTCGCATCCAATTTACTGGATAATACAGTGAAGAGGAAAGAGATGGTGATGGCGATGGCGATGGGGGTGACTGTTGTTCTTTGTATTCTTTATCCGATAATCGCATACGAAAAGCATAACAATCATTTAAAATAGTTAAAATTTGTCCAGATTGAAGATTCTCCGTATCATCATTTAATTCAATGAGACTCTTCGATGATTCTTTATCTTGTCTTGTATTGTAGCTAGAACCAGAATTAGTAGTTGTATGTGAACGTCGAGTCGTGTTTGTTGAATTTAAAACTTCCGATGGCTGTTTTTCTGTATAGGCTTTACATGAACTACGAAGTAGAAAAGCATTTGGCCATTTCTCAACATGCTTTTCGTTATCATCAATATTTTTCTCAATAATAAGCAATTCACTCAATATATGACACGGCTGAATTGGTTTATCGTTTTCATTAAGCAGTTCAAAAAAGCGTGGAAATTCCATAGGTACACGACAATGGGGAGTTGCTGAAGGACGTTTTTGATTTAAATTGTTAATAATAGTTCGTTCATTATATGGAATATTCTTTTTATCATCAGGTAGACCATCATCACCAACAGGAATAGGCGCCTGACCATCAGAAGTTAATGAAACAAGTGACTTAGACAATTTTTTCATTCTTTGAAATTTCACTGTTCTTTTTGAAGTAGTTCTCTTTTGCATAAATGCTAATCTATTTCGGTGAATATACTGATTTCCATCCGGTGCATGGTGATATTCAGCTAAAATTGAGTCAATTTGAGAGATACTGAATAGTAAAAATGCATTCGTTTTCAGCAAGAGATGTTTTATCGATTTTCCATAGCTATTTAATGATGTTATATTAACTATAATTGGTAATTCATATTGCTTATCACAGTTATCATTGACAATCGCCAGAAACTCATTTAATTTGTATGATTTTTCGCCACGATTAGGAAACAATATGTGTTGATCACTTAGCATACTACTCATGATTGCTTTTGTTTCGTCATATGGAGATTTAAAAGTAATCCAAGCAATGAATAATTCGATGATTCAGCGATCGATTTCGGTATTTTTCTTTCTAGTTTTCTCTAATGTTTATATTGATGTTGTCACAACGACTAAAACAAAAGCTTTTGTACATGCATGTTTTGTTTTCTTCTCTTACTTGTACGTGTCTGCAAAAAACGATGTCTTAACTTTGCTTTTGAATATTTCGTTATAAAACACCAGCAACTATACATATATTAAATATGAATGAAGGAAATAGTATACGAGTATTTCTACTCATGGTGTGTACAGACACTTAAAATGAGAAAGAGGCGAAGAAGAAGAAAAAAACAGAACATAAATCTATAACCCACGTGGATATAATTCAATATTTTCTTTCCTACTTTTTTTACCAAAAGAAGCAATTGCAATCGCATAGGTATTTGGTAAAATATTTATGTTAGTATTGCTAATCGATACAAAAAAGTCATGCACGCGCAAGCCCACGAATATTTAGCCGCGTGGCTATTCAACTGATAATAAAAATTGTTTTTACTTTCATTTACATGCATATTATTTTGATTTGCGTCGATACGTATACATTTAGATATGATCTTACAAATGAGCGAAAAAAAACATTTTCCCCCTTCTCATTGAAATTACCCGTTGCCCGATATATGTATCCTTTTCAAAGCAAAAAACAATATTATAACTAGTCGAATAGTTTTTGTTTTGCTGCGGCATTCTGAATAATAATAAATGAAACGTATATTATCAATATAGTATTATTAAGGAAAAGTTGTTTCTACAGTTGTCATACAATTTTAGTAGATGAAGTTTTTTTTGCTGTTGCATAATCTGTGTGACATAAACAAACTAGATAGAAAAAAAAAACGAAAATTACTAATTACAAAAGCAACTAATAATCTATACATATGTGAAATAACAACAGCAGTGGAATAATATATAAAATAGAGTTTTATTTTTGGTATGTTACATGAATTGGTGCTAGTATGAGATTAATATCATCGCCTTTCTTTTCATTGAGATCAATTAAGATTCGATAGTGCAATTCGCATTCAATCGCTCGTGTTGTACCAACAGAACTCGCTGGATAGGATGCTTGCAATGGTTGATTAGGTAATTGTAAGTGTGCTTCGCCAGACCATTGCGTTGATGGTAAAACTGTAGCGATATCAAATGTCCATTCTTTTCCATCTAGAAGTGAATAATTTTGATCGCTATGTATACGATAGAATTGTACAAGTTGAACTGTTATTGAACGAATAGAACGTTGCTGAGGATTCGAATAATTTATTTGTACTGAAATCTGTTCGCCAGGTCGACAATAATTCCGTGGCGAATAAGCTCGTAAACAAATATCATTTTTGTTAACAGCAGTATCGCTTAATTTAATGTCAGTCATTGGATGAGATATATAACCGCGTGTACTAAGTGTTATTGGTATTTGATAGCGATAGCGACTCGATGATAAACTTAAGTCTAATGTATAAACAACTGATGGAGTGCGATTATTTGATAATGATGGTGGAAGACCATCCGGAATATGCAAATGAAATGTGCCGTTGAGTACAGATGATGGATTTGTCGGTCTTGATTTCGTATCTGATGATGAAGTTGAACTTTCTATTGTTTGGAGTTCGGTTTTATTTTGATGCATAGTAACAATTGAACATTGCCGACATAGATTAATTTTATGCGTCACATGACCATCACTATCAGCAGCAACATCAATTTCAGCTGAATAAGTCGCATCGCCAACAAGCTCAATAATAATAGGATTACGTAATGAGCGTTTATTAAATAATTCTGTTGATGTTGAATTATTTTTATTTTGTAAATGACTATGCAAAAATGATGTCGGAATTTTAACTGTACCAGTTAAACGTTCGCCAGTAAAATAAAATCCATCAGCATGATTCGTACTTATATGAACTTGTTTCGCTGTAGAATTTTGTCGATTTACTGACATACCAGAAGGTGATGATGGCGCACTGTGTTGCGTTGTATTACCCATGATAAATGAAACTTGATCACAATGTATCGAGAGAATGTTATAGTTATCCCTTAAGGCCGATTTGTTTTCTTATTTTTTGAAATTCTAACCATGTTTGCTTATTTTCTATAGCCTCAACTTATCAGGAAATGACAACGAGGGGAAATAAATCGAGGAGGAAAGAGAGAGAGAGAGGAACAGCTACGAGTTATTTTCGTAAATGCTTTTAAAGATCCCATTACTCAACTAATTTCCTTCTTTTTCTCCTTTTTTTTGCTTGCTATATTATATGCCTGACTAAACATGATATAATAGACTGCATCTAAATCGACGAAGATGAAAGAAAGATCGAATTAGATGAGAATAGGTTAGATGGATGAGGCATAGAAAAATGGAACCAAGTTCTTTTTTTTTGCTTCCTTATCGCCTTTGATAGTTTTTCCTTGACAAATTACAGTCGACTCGTTAACAATTTTTTTTATTGAGGAAACATAACGAATAGATTTTCTATGTTTTCTTTCTTCGACTGAGTCCATTTTTTGCGAAAAGTGCACTTATCTTCTCGTACATAATATATGATTTCGAGGCAAAAAAAACAACTCTCTTAATTACTTGTTCATTTCTACTTTTCTTTCTACTTCAGAACAACCAGTAAAAGTAATTAATCGATTCGGTAATGGCAACTTTATTCTTTGCACGAATAAAAATATGACTTATTCATTATTAACATATTTAATGAGCATCATTGAGTTTTATTTGAGTGACTAAGTCTATTGTCAATCAAGAAATAATAGTTATTGAGCTCAAACATTCATGTCATATTACTAATATGCTTTTTTCTTCATTCATTCGTCTCTATAATTGTAACATCGTTATAAGTAAAGTAACGAAGTAGAAGACAATTGATCGAAACATTGTGCGTATGCGTGTTCTTTTTTGTATCGTTACATTTTAGATAATGAACTTCCTTTTTGTTTTGATAATTTTCATAGCTCTATTTCCGTCGCGTACGAATTCTATTCGCTGTTATAAATGCGATGCTACAAACGAATGCAGAACAATAAAGAGTGGCTCATCATTCAAAAACTATGATTATTTATCTGATAACGTGGAAATAATAGATTGTGAATATTATTGTTGGAAATCAGTTTCACTCGGTAAAGAAAAGAATAAAATGAATATCGATAAAATTTTTGTTTTTTATTGATTTTAGGAAATGTATATCGAGGTTGTGCAAAAAAACGTTGTTCAGTTTCGCATACAATTGGAGAATTTTCAAGTAGTGTCTGTTGTCAAGCCGATTATTGCAATGCATCTAGAAGAGTTTTCTTATCGAAATTGCTTTTTATAACATTGATTTTATCAAATTTATTTCGTTAGTATTTTTTTTTGTAGAGTTATTTTACTTGTTATTACTTCATTTTTGATGATAATTAAACGAAATAGGTAGTGGTTTTTAGATAGAGTGAACAAAACAAAAACAAAACGATTTAAAATAGTGATAGAATAATTTCGATTCTGCTCATTTTCGAAAGTGCCATACGATAGACGATGTAGATATGCACATCGAATAATAATAATAATAATATGCATTAAGGAGAAAGCAATTTATTATTTAAGTTTAATCTAATTACTGATGTTTAATGGAAATAATTTAGTAGGAGATTAGCATTGGTAAATATTCTTATCAAAAAAAAAAGAAGAAGATTATGCTGGCATTAGGAAGCCAATAGTAGAAATATGAGATTGAATGTAAATAAGATCTAAATAATTGCATACTAGAATTTAATAACGCAGTCTTTTGTTAGAAGGACTACGAGCATATTTGTTTTGTTCAATTCTGTGCGAAGCTCTGGAAATATAATATTTAATATATTCTTCAAGAAATATCATATAAGAGAAATTCACAAGTTTCCTAGCATCAAGTCATCTGTTGAACGAAAAATTAAATTACCGGGTTATATCCGGTTGGTGCATAAGTTCTGCATGTTTTTGTTTTTTGGCCCAACAACAAATTTATTTTTCAACAAAGATATTCTTTTTTCGTTATATATGTATGTCTTTCGTTCTTCTATTTTCTTTCATCTCACTACTATACATTTATTTCTGTTCTCTCAAGGTCGAACAAATATCGATATTGACGTTGATCTTTCCTGCTTACTACGTAATTAGGATGGAAAGTTCTTCTCCACACCCGCCATGATCACCAGACCTCTCATCAGCTGATTATCATCTGTTCCTATCTCTTCGTAACTATTTGTGCAATAAACACTGAAGACTTCGATGAGCTAAAATCCGACCTGACTGCCTTTTTCGAATAAAAACCGGCTACTTTCTACAGACGCGGAATTGAACTATTGCCAGAAAGATGGACGAATGTTGTTGAAAACAATGGCGATTATATTACTGATTGATATTTGTATATCTTTGTTGAAAAATAAATTCATTGTTGAGCGAAAAAACAAACGTGCAGAACCTATGCGCCAACCAGATACAATGCAGTTTTTCGACCTCATTTCCTATTCTTACCACAAATACAGGCGCGTCCCAAGATAGTTCGATGCTAGGAACATTGAAGTTGAAAATCTTCCAAAATATCAGTCTTTCATAAAACTAGCACAGACACACTCGGTTAAATTGATTGACATAATACTTAGAATTGATCCTAGTGTTATAGAAGATTTGTTATCACACAAATTGTCGATTACATGTAGTATGAACAACAAGATTTGATTTTTACCGAAACAACAATTTGTGTTTTACCCATAAGATTACTATTTTCCATGAGTTTCTGTTTCGAATTGGATAACTATCTTATCTAATCACGTAATGGACACAAAGATAAATAGTTCATCGCGTGAGAAAATACATGAAAATGAATAACAGAAATTGCTGTAAATTACATGGTCATAATACAAAACTTATATTTGTTTGTCTCCTTAGCACTGCATAGAACGATAGTACACTTTGAACAGTCTATCCTCAAATTTTTGTAAGTTTCAGTCAGAAAACAATTCTATAGCAACTGCAAAATTCGATTTTATGCTTTTAGATACAAGTTTCAAAAACTTAAACGAAATAAAATACTATATGAAATTGAAAGGAAGATTGCGTCTGTTCTCGTTTATAAGTAAAGTAAATATAATGACGCTGGTTTACCATATCCAATTGATTTGTATATGTTTAAAATAAAATAATTCAGTTACATCAGTCTTTTACCAAGCGATTCGTGCAATAAAACTACGTGGATATTTACGCACGCAGAGCTTTCTCAGCTCATCAATAATTAGCCAGAGCATGCCAAATCCAAGTGTTGGCATGACATGTTTACATGGTACTCGACCTGTGCCGAATGTGCAATTGAACCAACCAATCAGTGTTAAAAGTAATTGAATACCAACTGAAATCAACATCGCACCGAATACGTACAAGTTCTGACCTTTACCCCAAATTGGATTGTGTGCGATAATCGATTCATATCGAGTGCGTGTAGCGAAAAAATTGAAAAATTGGAAAAGACACATAGAGCAATAGTAGACTGATTGAGCGGAATTGGTCATCAATACTAATTCATCCGAAGTACGATTTATGTACGGATGAACACCGAAATTTTCAAATGTAAACATAAACGAATAAAAAGGAACACCATTATCGATCCAATAGTAACAATAGCAAAAGAATGCAGTAAAGCATTCAAAGTTGCCGACAAGTGCATAGGCGTGAAAAAGTAATTTTGCATTCAGTAGATGATCTTTCTCACGAATTGAGGGTGGCCGAGACATAATATCAAGTTCAGGTTTTTCTGTAACCATAGCAAGTGACATGAATACATCTGAACATAAAAGAAAATTAAAAAACAAATTAGAAAAGAAAAATCAATTTTCTAATATACCATTGAGCATACAGAATATGGTAGCCCAAAAGGCTGAAAGCGCCAATGGCATGGCAAACCAGAGATTAAAGAAAACAGGCCAAATTTGTGACCATGAACCTACAATGTAATTGAACAACTCTTGAAATATTTTGAACAAATTTACCTCCAGGCAATAAATATATGGCCACTTTTTTCAAATTATCACTCAATAGACGACCTGTTTCTATTGCTTGAATAATCGATGAAAAATTGTTATCCAGTAGAATCATATCGCCTGCTTCTTTTGATACTTCTGTGCCCGATTGCATGGCTACGCCGAGATGAGCACATTTCAGTGCTGGTGCATCATTAGTTCCATCGCCTGTAACTGCGACGATTTCGCCGCGCCTTTGAAATTCTACTACAATACGTAGTTTTTGTGCAGGCGTTGTTCTTGCAAAGACTAACTCTTGATGGGACAATACCCAATCCCACATAAAATCGTCCATATAACCTATGTCTGCACCAGTAACCTATTCTTTAAAAATATTTTGCATGTGCTAGCAAGATAATCGGCTCTTACCACAATGCCGTAGGGAATATACTCCATTTTAGACGATGGTGGAAGGTCGGATTTCGGTTCACTGACTTGATTTCGACAAGATGCCCAAGCACGCTTGTACCAGGGTGGTTGAGGATCAGGTTCAGCTTCGCCAGCGTCAATTGCAGCTTGCTGTACCATTTTTCTGGCATTTTTATTGTCTGGATCTATCCGTGTCACTGTACCAGGTACATGCTGTTCCAATAATGTATCATTCCGATATAACTTGAGAGTTGGCTGGCCAGTAGGACTATGTTCAATTTTAAACGTGTCGACACCGTTCATTTCTGAAATTTCTGTTGTTAAAATGTTTACTTGCTTTGCAATTGCTTTGGCAGTCGTTGGATGATCACCAGTAAGCATGGCCACACGAATTTGAGCACGACGAGCTTTGAGAACAGAATCAGGTACTTCGGTTCGAGGATGATCAAGCAAGGAAAATAGGCCAACAAAGCAATATCCGTTCGATGGAAATCCGTTCAGATCTTCGGCAATGGATTGTGAACGTTTTTCTTCGGTATATCGTTCAATCATTCGATCATACTGTTCCCGAGTAACTTTCAACTGACACATAGCGATAACACGATAACCATTTTTACCTAGAAATATTTAAAACTGATAAAAAAATCTAGTCTCTCTACAGTTTCATGCATCGTACCTAATAGCTCTTGGCGATTAAACAACTTCTGTTTCATTTCGTTATTCATTGGTAAATTCTGGTCTTGGTTGGTTTTGTACGACGAACAACGTTGAATAACAATATCTGGCGCACCTTTCATTATAAGCAAAACTGTACGTTCACCTTGCGGAACAGATGCTTCAACTGACACAAGTTCATTGGCACTAATCATAAATTTATTGGATGAATTGAAGGGTAATACTTTCAATCGAGGGTTGTTTTTTCTCATAGCGTCAATATCAACTTGGCATCGATCGACACATAAATTGTAGAGAGCTGTATCAGCTGCATCGCCAACAAGACGCAACTCCGATTTCATTTTCGATACATCTTGCCCAATTTGTGCATCTTGTACTATCTGTTTTTCAGCATTATTACATAGAGCAGCCCCGACAAGAAGATCTTTGAATGCTTCAGTTTGAACTTCACTTGCTATAGACGGTATATTATGCCGTTCATCATCGTCACTCAACGATGGCATTCTTTTTGGTTGGTTGACATTACCACTTGACAATCGACGCGCAACTGAAATAGCTCCCACTGATAGACGCTGAGCTGTATTGACGACTCCCATTGATAGACGACGCACCGTTTGAAGCAAGGTTCCCCCTTGAACCGGTGCCGGTTTTGGTAGAGGTACTTTGTAGACTCCTTCTGTGTCCCATAAGAGATGAGTAACTGTCATTTTATTTTGAGTCAAGGTGCCAGGCTTATCAGTGGCAATTACTGAAACTGAATTGAAAGTTTCGACTATTTGTAAACTTTTCACCAACACACGTTGTCGGTACATTCGCTTAGCCACAATCGTCAATACTTAATAGAAAAAACAAATACTCAAACTAAAATCTCTATGAACAATTGTTTATCAGTATAAGATATAAAAAAAAAGAAAGTATTCTGTGTTACAGAAATAATGAAAATTTTTGGTATTTCATGAAGATGCTATGCTTAAACAACATCAACTATTGATAACTGTTGATCTTATTCTATAAGAATATTTTCAACATCTATTAGTACACTTATGTCTTAATATTGATTTTTATATGTGTGATAGAAGTCTCTTAAAACGAAAAATGTTATACTTCAATTTTTGTACAACTGTATTTTCGCTTACCGAGAGTTACAGCAGATGGCAACCCAAGAGGCAAAAACCCAACAATCATACCAATAGAATTAACAACATTAGCCTTAAAGGTAACAAAAGAATGATGATCTTTATTTAACCATGCACCCCAAGTAATCCAAAGAATAATAATACCAGTAATAGTGGCTAGAACTACAAATAAAAGAAAACGATTGACTTCACGATGTAGGCCGGTAACATCATCACTCGATTCACCTCGTGTCAATCGTGACATTTTGCCTAAAACAGTATTGTCACCAGTGGCAATAACCACTGCTTCACCAGTACCTTGTTCAACCATCGATGAATAGAAGCCGCATAAAGTTTGTACTCGTGCATCGAACTGTTGACGTGACGGGCTTCGATTCACCGGTTAGTTCCGATGTATTGACCTTTTTGTTTTTTGAAAAACAAATATAAAACTTCTTATCAAACGATATAATTTATGTGAAAAGTCTTTACTTTGATTCCCTCACACATCAGAAATCGACAATCAGCAGGTAATTTGTCACCCATTCGGACGAGAATAATATCACCTGGCACTATTTGATCGACAATTATTTGTTGTTCTCTACCATCACGTCGAACTGTAGCAATTGTCGGCAGTAATTTCGAAAAAGATGCTACGATTTTGATTGATTTGATTTATTGGTAAGCATTCAGAATAGAATTGCAGGTGATAACTATAACGAGGACAACACCCAGTGCTAAGTTCGTTATCGATGGGATTGGGTCCCCGAAGGGTTTATACGCTAAAAATGCAAAAATGGCAGCAACCCAGAGAATAGTGTTGAATCCCATAAACAATTGCTTGAACAATAGCCAAAGATACCTTGGTGGTTTCGGTGGAACTATTTTGTTCAGTCCGTATTGAGCTTGTGCATCTGCTATTGAAGCAGATGATAAACCGTCACGAGGATGTGTATGAAAACGCTGGTAAAGCTCATCAAGAGGAATAATGTGAACATCCTGTTCGAGACGAGATCTATCTACCGTAGCCCATAGGTCGACAATCGAACTTTGTCGTCTCGCTTGTGATTTTTTTCGGGAACTACCGCTGAATCGGTGGTCAGATGGCTGCTCATCGCCTGCAACAGCTAGAGCATTCATATTTCAATTATTTTCGTACAAAATATAATTTTTCAAACAGCAATGTTCTTCTTTCTGTCTAAAATTTAATTGCAACATCATTCAATCAATTATTGTTAACTAGTATTGAAAAAGAGACAAAAATAGAGGGTGTGTGTGTGTGGGTGTTGTTGCGGACGTGTTTGAGGGACAGATCCACACCCCACACCCCACACCCACACCCACCCACACCCAAACCGCGTCAATATTCAGTTGAAGACGATTTTTACCAAGGACAAATATTTTCATCGGATAAATAAATTAATCAAAACAGAATAATCTTATAACTGCGACATTATATAAAAGTACTTATCCTGTAAAACCAGCCATAAACTAGGAGCATTTCACGTATGCAACACGTCACCGTTAAATTATTTTCGATGATGCCAGCCGAGTTGTTGCATGTGAGTCAATAAAAATAAGGTACTAGGTCAATTCGTCGCAAGACGATTGGTCTCAACGTAACTTAATGAAAGTGAATATGACGTGTTGCTTGATGTAATTGAATCAAGTAGACTATGTTCAATTAATTGAATAAGCCCACGAATTTCGTACACTGAGTTATGAATCTCAAGGAAAAAATAAATAATCTAATAGGATTTTGGGAAAATCAGAAAAAACCCATTAATTTTAAAAATAAATATAAAATAATTCTCCTCAGTAACATAAGACATTTCTTGTCACTATTCATACAATTATCTATATCAATTATTCTACATTCTCATTAGTCTCCCTTAATTAAATTAGAATAAACATGTACGCGACGAATTGTCCAGTTACCACAAATAAAACTCAACATTGCGTTTTATACAAATATTTGTAGTTCGTTTCTACACTTTTATAGTAGAGATCAAATAAAATGTGAAAAATAAGAGTTAGTGCAAAATAAAGGGAGAAATGATGAGTAATACATTCATGAGGCGTTACCTGTCTCTTTTTGATGATCACACAAGGACATGATGTAAAAGAAAGAAAAAACCAGATACATTCACTCGTTTAACTGGTTCGTATGACTATTTGCAATTGTGAAATCTGATTATTATTAGTTTATCTACATAAATTCGAGTCACGGTTGAGAGCACAATATCAAGTTTATCCATACAATTTATCTCATCATTGCTTGCCGTTATGCTTTTGACGGTGTTGATTTAGCCTAAGGCAATTATTTCATGGACTACTGAGTCAACATCTTGTTTTTCATTTTTGCATAAATGTATGCTAAATATTTATTTGATAGAACGTTTGTTTGAAAATACAGGTAACAGAGTGTCATTAATCACTAAAAAAATATATTCTTTTACATAGCTATTATAATAGATGCTGATTTTTTTACGTTTAATATCAGTCATTTTTGAAACAGTAAAAAATGGCATCTGACTATGATGTACTGTTATACTTTCTAAGTTACATAAGTAAAAATTGAAGCTACTTCTCGTACAATTATCTCTATTGCCATCAATTTCACACAGATTTAAAGCGTATCGTATGCGTCACAATTTGCGACAAAATGCTCGACATATTCAAGCATGATATGAGTTATTGGTTGAGACGGATCCTTTCGCGGCACATAAAGCATGCCCTACAAGTTGATTTCGATGTAGAATTTAGTGCATCTATCAGTTTTTATCTAAGAAAAGGACTACTATTTTACATGTCAATTGGTATCAGTACCCTGCTGAATTCGCTTACAGTAGGAGCACGAAAAACAAAAGCATCAGAAGTAATAACATCATGTGTGATTGGCAGATCGTGAGAACTGACCATTGAATGCGCACAAGAAGAAAAGCTGTATGAAAAAACGGGTACTTTCAAGTTTTAATCACCTGTTGAGTCGACTATTTTTCATGTGAGAGTATGTTAGACATTTGAAAATATAACTACTGATTTTAGCCATGTATTTAATGCCATTTTTTTCTCTCATTCGTGTGATTCTTTTTTAGATTTTATGCAAGAAAGTCATATGCTATTAGAAAATCTTGAAGTCTGAGCAAGTCATGCATTAGAACAAAAACGTTCAGCTTAGGTAATCGTTTTTTTCAAATATCTAACAAACAGATATTAAGAACTAGTCGTCTTGATCTAATCTGGATCATAAATTCATGTCTCGACCACGAATTGATCGATCAATAACCAATAGAAAGACATAAGAATTTATAAGTTCAGTGTTTTCTATCGAATTGATCATATATAGCAGTATATGCTAGAAAAAGTTGTGAATCAGAAGACGAAAAACAAAGGTAAAGAATCATTCAAAATGAGGGCATCTTTTTATTGCGGTGAATATTGTTAGTGACACAATATGTGACGACACACGAATGAGGTACATTTGCAAAATATATTGTAGAACTGTCGATACAAATTCGACGATGAATTTCTACATTCCCAAGAGAATCATTCTGAGAATCAGAGCGACAGGAGTCTAGAATTTTATGTGAATTTCTATAAAGTTGACGAATTACTATCGAATTCAGTGCCAGATTCATTCACATAGGAATTCTTGAAAATAAAGTATTAAAACTTCGATGAAAGTTTTTAAGTCAACTTTCGAAAAAATAGAATTCTATTTAAAAGTAAAGGAACTACTTTTCACTGTTCAGAAGCATTCTATTTTGACATTTCGTAGCTGTTTCTAGTATTTTTCTTGACTTTCAAATTTCAATAATAATGGTATGTAATAATTCATTTTTATAGAGCCTATTATCTTTTACTATCAAATTTTAGTGGAATTTCGAAATGTCTAAAAACCAAACTTGCTGATAAATATGAATTTTCTTTATGCGGTTGGTTCTTCTGGTCGAAGTTGAACTAGTGATTTAGTCTACTTCGTAACTATACTTTTCCATGAACTTTACACTTGCTGAAATCGTATTCGCATAGAAATATTTGCACAAACATACTGTTGAGCTAATTATTCTGCTTATCATGAGAAAAATAAATTTAGTAGATATTGAGCATTATAGATTTTCATCAAGCTTTATGAGAGAATCTACTACTTTGCCATCCACCGTTTCTTTATCTCACATGCGGATCAAGAAATAATTAGCGTAATATTTTTTTTATTCCTCTGATTATACATTTTTATTTTGTAACCGTCATTCGTATAGTTGGAAACATGCTTCATAGAGAATACATCATTCTTTGACTTTTTTTTAATTTCACAATGATTTTATTAGTGAAATTCTTGCTTCACACGGTTCTTATATTTCCATTGTTCTGTTATTTGTTCATAGTTGATCACATCGTGCTGTATCTTCTCCTTTATTCACTTGCTTTCTGCGCTTTTTCGAATTGATCGATAAACACCTAACTGAAGATTCTTTCATCTTTAATTCAATACACATGATGACGGTTTGGGTGTAGTAGTGTGCATTATCCATGCTACTGCATACCAATGAAAGAGAAGGAGATATCTCACATTGATAATGACGATTTCTATTTTAGATACTCATGGGTTCTAGTAATAGTGCACTAATGGGAATAGATATTTCACTCCGGTTGTCTGAACGAAACAAGCAGTTTTATCGAACGGACGAAATCGTTTCTGGAAAAATCGAATGCTTTGATAATATGGATGCTGAAATGAGATTGAAAAATGTGACCATAGAATTGGTCGGTGAACTCGTCCATCCCACTCATGAAACAACACACATTGAGAGGTCGCCCACTACTCATCGCATATGTTTTTTCACCAAGAGATTATGTATACACTCGGCTGATGAGCAGATGGAATACACACTCAGATTGGGCAATCATAGGTGGCCATTTTCTTTCTCTCTCGATGACTCACTGCCGCCCACTGTGAAATCAGCTGGCTACCAGAGCCCCTCTATTTGCTACTTTATTTGTGTTCGATTGATTCGAGCTGATTGGCATAACGCGCGCATTGAGAAACATTTTCCTATTGTAATTCAGCGCGCAGTAACGCCACCACGTGCGATCCACCTTGAATACGAAGATGAAAATCGAAAAGGAGTTCGTTTCCGTGTAGTTTTTCCAAAGAATATAGCCGTTATTGGTAAATATTTCTCACTAAACGTAGATTTATACAATCCAAGAAGAATAACAATTCATCGAATAACGGCAGTACTTATTGAAGAGCGCATACTGGGCTCTTCGAAGGAGAAAAATCTTATTGTGTTAAAAAATAATATTATAGATATTGTCGATTTTCAAGGCGAACATTTACATGAAACCTTTAAATTTATTCTGCCAGATTCAATTGTAGCGTCATTTTCGTGGAAGTCAGCTAACTGGCCTTTTCGAAATCCATTCATTGTACGTTATGAGTTGAACCTTGAGGCTCATATCCATGGGCCTTTCAATAATATTATAATCCAAGCTCCTTTGACTATCATCAATAGAACACCAATAAATGAGAACGAAATGACACCACCACCGCCCAGCTACGAAACTCTTTTTCCTGATTCACACAACTCGACGTGTTAAATCTCTAGTAGATAAACGACAACCATGCTGATTTAATGTGTTGGCTTTCATTTTAGATATTCTTATTTAAATTCGAGTCTTGCTAAAATAACTGTTCAATAAACAACTATACTCTCATATAAAACACGAATATTCTAAATTGATCATCTTATAATTGAGACTAACAACAAGACAATCATGATTAGGTGTGGGTGTACGATTATGTAAATGTTTAGTTGATCGAACGCAGATATACATCCACATGATAAATATACATGCTATGAATAGTCTCTCTGATATAATTGAAAGTGTAAATGCATTTAGATTCAAAAAAGTAAACAATTTGAGCTACTGTTTACAATATTTAAGTTCAAGCTTGACTCATAGGTTTGAAGTGATCTATGTATCCGACAGACAAAATCAGCATATCGAATATGTTAAATGCAACTATTTACACTGTAAAACGTTTAGTCACTTGATACATTCCTTTAATAACGAGCGATTCTTGCACTGCTTCCTCATAATTTCACGAGATTTCCCTTGAATTTAAAGTTTTGTCAACAATAAAAGCTTTTCAGTGTTTTTCCCATAGATCACTGAAAATTTTAATCCTATAAATTAATTATGGTTATCTTTCGAACATGAGAGAATCTTATCGGCGTTCATTGAACTGAAATTATTTTTTGTCTCATTAATTCATATTGATTAGTTGACTTGAGATTCTAGAGAGCTTATAATTTTTAAGGAAAACAATATATTATTTATGAACTTTGTCATGTGATCTTATCTGTATTCCTGCCAGAAATTTTCAGATTTTTTTCAGTGGATTCCGGCCACTTCCAACAGTATCCGTTCTCTGGAATTATCAATCTGCTCAATTTTCTGAGTTTTCTTCGTTTATATATATGTGCGCACTTTCAAGACGAGAATTTGCTTTTTCTATATGGTTCTTTTCTCTTTAGTATATTACATGTGATTTAGCATTCGTTCCATACAGTAACATATTAATACTGTTTAAGCAAATAAATATCGAGTAGTGCAAATTTTCATTTGCATTAAAATGATCAGCCTTGAAATTATGCGCATATATTAACGGGGATAAAAGAAAACGAATGCTTATAGCATTTTTTGTAAGAACCGTCGCTTGTTTACTTATTCTTTGCTTTTGGCACGCTCATTAAATAGAAATAGTAAAGCACTGAAAAGAACGGTCAAGCGTTCCTTTCGGCATCCAATAGGATAATCATTTGTCATTTTGCTTTGTGGGTTGCTGTTTCATCCTAATAAAGTGATTCCGCAATAAAGTTGAGCCATCAATACGGCTAGCACTGACAGAAAAGCCAATATCAGATATTTTCCATCTATTGGCGTACATTTCTATGTAGATTGCTCTTATTCTTGTACGGATCATTTCTCGTACTATTATTAGTTATTTATTGTCATTCATACACGACGAGAAAGCTATGTTTGAGACGATTGTATTACTATGCATCTTCAAATCGATCGTGTGTATTCGAATTTTACTCTAATCGAGAAGAAAGCGTATAATGGATGTGAACAAGATGTATTACAAGTTCATAGTTTGAGATTTGAAGATATATTCTAATCAGTACTCTTCTAAATTAGATTCCGATCTTTCCGCTGATGTTCTCTTTTTTTTTCAATGTGAAATATTTCTGCAAAGTATAGCTCTATCATTTTGTTTTCTATGGGAGTATAAATAAGGGAATAAAAATATTTTGTTAAAATAACAGTGTCACGAACAGATTTTTTTCGACGGCTCGCTTCTTTGAGGCAAATCGAAGATTGAGAATCCGTTGAATATTGTTCGTCACGATCACTCATCCATTTTAGCTCTGGATTACTCATTTTTTCAACGGTTGCAATCACGCTAGCGATTAAGAGAAAAAACATAAAACCGATTATTCCGTAGGCAATGAAAGCCAATATTTGAGCCAGCTTTCTAAGTCGTTTTACTAACACTGTTCTCGTTCGATTCATGTTGAGAACATGATTAACTTCGTCTAAAAAATTCCAAAAGGCTGTACCATGTTCGACATTTTGTTGACTAAAGTAATATAGAAGATTTTGCAATGACATTGATTTTTCACCCAACCGATCATAGGTGATAGCATCGCCCGGTTTGACATGTCTCGTATCATAAGCTTTGGTATGATTATCATCAATAACTAAAACAAATCGTGTTACAGCATGAAAATTGCGTTCTTGACCAACACGTTGTATTTCATTTTAAGCTCGTTTTAGTTCACGTATCATTTGTAATTCTAAGTAAAAGTCTGGCAGTTTACCCTCTCCTTTATTATTATTGTAACTCATAAATCGAATCTGATGTAAATTTCGACGAACAATCAACCATTTGGAATTAGGTTTGAGTGAAGGTGCTGTGAATGGCGCTTGATAGTCATATTGATATGCACCTTGTGATTGAGACTGAACATTATTCGTCGTAATCGATGATCCTACTGATTTAGAATCTTGAGGGGCATTTTCTACATGAGAACGTTTAAATTGATCATCGTCTTCATGAAGTAAATTGACAATCAGTCGGGTCTCGTGTTCTTGTTTCTGACGACGTAAGAGACGCGTAGGAAACGATGCAGCCATTTACTGCATTGTCGACGGCACGTATATTTTCATACAGCTGCATATACATATATATACGTATATATATATATATATATATATATATATATGCAAATTATATACACACGACTAATCTTTCTTGACGATTATTTTTTTCGATTCATATGTGCTATTGAAACTATTGGTGCCAACATCTTCGATTCAGTTGTAGCATTTAAATAATTGAATATTTTTGAAGTTTCTCGGCAACAATTCTAACTTCATTGAATAGTAAGAAATAACTATAACAGACACTAAAGTTCACCTTTTTTCATTCGTTGTAGTTGTTTCTACTATTCAATATGTTTCAATAGTAGAAAAACACGATAGCAACATGTCATAGTATGATTTGAGTGAGTTTTCTCTTCCCCTTGACCAAATTGTATTTATAGTAATATTTGAATTATTTCATTCTACTGTTTGTTGTACAACCGCTTCAAACGGTTCCCAAAGGACAACATTCACTATTCAAGTACTATTATAAAAATCACTAACAAAATGCATTTTGTCGTAGTTTATGAAAGCAGTAAGATCTGCCGTTTTCGTGCTCATAGCGCACAGTTATAATGAATGGTAGAAGCTTTAGTAGATCTATTGTGAAGACAACAGAAAATGATATTTTATTATGAACTTTAATGAGAATCTACGAAAATCTTGTTGTTGTCTTAGCAATCTCTGTCTATATAAGAATGTATATGTGCTAAGAAAATCTTTTTTTTTTGATAAAGCACAACATGTTTGAAACTCGCTTAAAAAATATAGGATGTCGCCAGTATAGAACTAAAAACTTTTGTCTTGTATTTGAGATTCTTAGGTATGCATTATATACTCATGTTACTGTTTTGTTCAATATTTTTTTGTAAAAATATATGTAATAATTATGTAGAGCAAAAACGTTTGAGAAAGTTTCATTAAATTACTTTTTGAAAAACTGGTCCCATGGCAACATCTCAGTTCCGACTCCACGCATACACGATTCTCTATACCAATTGTGTTTAAATAGCTATTTACTTTGTTGCCCCGTTTCTCTTCTATCAACATAAATTACATGTGCACAATATGCGTTTTAGCAACGGGTGATGGCTTTTTTTCTCCTGTTCTGCTTCCATTTTTCAATTACTATGCGAAGTGCACTGACGTCAAAGTGTATAAAAGAAGGTGCGCTCATGGCTTCTATTTCTTTTTGCGACGTTCAAACTATTTCTCATCGTCATTCTTTTGTTCTTGTCGTACGATTTTAGTATTCGTGTAGAATTGAGTCATGCACAAGAAATATATTTACTATTAAAACCGATATAAAAGTGTACGTATATTTTATTGTAGATTTTTCTCGCACACAATTTATTCATCAATCTTAACTCAGATACATTACAACAGATGGCTAATAGCAGTGACGTTGATGCACTCAAAGGCAGTTGGGACTATGTATGATTTTAGGCTCGTACATTGACTAAAATTCTATTCGTTTTCGTTCGTTTTTAGGTTGATAATGAAAATTTCGATAATTACATGAAAGAACTTGGCGTCGGTATGGTTATGCGTATGACTGCTAAAACTGTCAAACCACGTTTGATAATCAGTGAAAATGATGGTAAATGGACAATGAGGACTGAAAGCAGTATCAAAACGATGTCTTACGATTTCGTACCTGATGTCGAATTCGATGAAACATCTGCTGATGGACGCCATCTCAAAGTAATTTCTTATATTATTGTTTCTGTCAATTATTATGTTCAATATATTTTTTTTCTGTTTTAATAGTCAACCATAACCTTTGTTGGTAACAAATGGATACATACTTCAATCGATAAACATGGTAAGAAGTCCGTTGTTACTCGTTATATCGATGACAAAGGTCAACATATGATCGTAAGTACAATATACAATTCCACTGTCTGCATCCAAAGCCTTTCTCTCTCTGTCGTTAAGGAAATGGAATGTGGTTCAGTCAAAGCTCGCAGATGGTACAGACGTGTCGCATAGATAAAATAAGCATTGTTTTCATAAGCTTTACTCGTTCACATATACTCAATAAACATTTGTTTTACGTTTTGATGAGATGAATATTTCCAATCGTGCATTCACTTTTCTATATTTATGGTCTCTCAACAAGTTGTCTCGGTCTTTTATCTTTTCTCGAATGTATCGATACGATGATATTTGCATCGAAATTCAATAATTCAATTCGTAAAATGGTCCTATTAGAAGATTTTTATTTTACATTTGAGACAAACAACAGTAGTACTACTATCATCATGAATTTAGAATGTTCAGTTTTATCTTAGCGTATCTAAGTCTTTTGATTGTCTAATGAACTTTTTACGACTTTCAGGGGTCGCAGCAGCCTATGTCTCAAAATCACGAATTCAGGCAGGGCACAAACTGGAAAAAAATCAGGATTTTTGATAAAAGTCAGGACATTTGCAGACTTGTTTGGATAACGCACTAAGCGATTACACTTTCACAAAATTGAATAAAGTAATGGTGATCTATTTTTATAACCACGTGTATTGCTTCGATGAGCTTCATAAATCATGAAGGAAAAATAAAAAAATGTGAAGAAATCTCTGTTCGCTGTATACTTGCTTCTAATTCTTTTTTTTGTGGAACTGACATATATTTTCGAAGAAAATAGGGAGTGTAAGTTGAATTGTTAGGCTTTTGCGGCTCCTCTGTACCTCACTCCACCCCTCCCCATTACAGACATAAAATATAAAAAAACTAACACCTAGATGCACTAATCAGAAACTTTTTTGGTCCAGGTCGATTGCCTATGTTCACCACTACTCACATCAGTAATAAAAATCTAGTTTCACTAATTAGAAATCATTATAATTAGGATTTAATCTCTAATTAATCATCAAAATCTGTCGTTTTTATTATTAGTCCATAGTTACGACAGTATTATATATTTTTATTCTTACAGACGTTAGCAACGAGCCAGCGGCGTAACCAGGATTTTTGGGCCATTGGGCAAACATATGTTAGCTTAGTCAAAAAAAAAAACCATGGGCAAAATTGGCAAGATTTTTATTGATAGGCCAAAATCTTTTAACCCAGCAAAGCATTGATAACGTAGAAAAAACTCCAAAAAAAAGATGTTCATTTAACTACACCAAAAAAACATGAGATTCTTTTAACCTAATATATAGGAAGAGAATCTCATGTTTTAAGCCTGCCTCAGACTTGTTGAGTTAGACATATTTTATTCTATCTTCAGTCTCAATTTATAACATTTGGTTTTGAAATTTAAATACCAAAATCAGGGTTGCCAGCTGTTCAGGTCCCAAATGGGGTACGCGTTAGGTACAACTCAGTTGTAAATGAGGTACATTCGTGAGGTACGCAGTTTACATCTTTCACACTGATCATCGGCTACGGAAATCAATTTCGAAAACTATTTTCAATCCGGAAATGGCATTCTCAGCTTTTCGTTTTACTATAGTCTAGCTTTCAAATTGAAATCTTTATTTTCTAATAAATATGTTCACAATAAAATTTCATTTTGACATACATATATTCAATTCAATCATAATAAAACAATGCTTACTCAAAGAGAACCTTCTCGATTTATATTTACACTAATTGTTGCACGGTTTTTTTCGAAACTGTACTTTTGTTGACTTTTGGCACACTATCGGTTGCGGTTGTGTTTGAGCAAAGAAAAAAATCTTCACATGTCATAGTACTATTAAATCTGATTTTCAATTCAGCAACTATCGTTTCATTCACCGTCAAATTGCGACTAACTATACATGCGCTTTTTCTTTGACTAAAAACGCCTTCAACAAATGCATTCGAGCAAGAAATTGAGTACACATAAGAAATAATTTTGTGCATTTCAATACACATTGGTTTCGACTTTACAAGAAGAAAGCCCAAAATTGAGCAGACCGAAATGCCACTTCTCTTTCATGATTTTCGGTCGTCGGCTTGTGAATGAGATTATCTTCATCATGGGACTCGTTGCATATGCCATTGTTGAATTCTTCATGAACATGATCATTACCAGCCAACCGATATAATTGACGCTTCACATCTTTATCAATAGTAAATGTCGGATAAAGAGACAGTAATTTTCTTAGTTTCAACCAAAATATGAATGATAGTAGTCGTAACATTGAAAAATGCAGATGGGGTACACAATGTGTGCCTCAGAGGTACAAAAGGCTCAAATGGGGTACGGTTGGCGACCCTGACCAAAATCAAAACGACCACTGTATATTTTTACATCAAATTTCAATATTTGGAAGAAAAGTGATAGCTTAATAACGAATTGTCACTGGCGGATCTACCATTACAGCTAACCGGCGAGGACCACACCCTTCATGAAATTTTTTCGACTTTTTCCAACAGGAATGAAACAGAAAAGAGCCTTATTGCCTCAAATAGGCTTCAAAAAACACTTTTTGACCGGGAGTACCACCTCTCCTTACTGATTTTCTGGATCCGCGACTGTGAATTGCGTCGTTTTCCAGTTGGCATGGCTTAGTATTAGCCTTTTAAAACAGGACAAAGGAGAACAACAAAATTATAAGTGTAAGTGCGCAATTTTATATAAGCATATTTGTTCTTTTTCTTTAGATTTTTCTTATAATATAGTAGCGCGAAAGAAGAGACAAGTCGGTAAACTGGACGAGATAGATTATAGTTCAATCGTTTTCTCTCATGTCAGCATTTGAGAGAAGATAAAAGAAAAGAACAAGTATACATACAGATATGTATGTACAATTGTGCATTTGTCATATTTTTTTGTTCTGTTTTCTTCTATTAATTCTTTATAAGAACAAATACAGGGTACATATGCGGTTCAAACAAAAGAAAAAAGACAGAAGCTAGTTTATTCAAAACTAAATAATTGTGAAAAAGTAAAATTTGAATGGGCAAAAATTAACTCATGAAAATTACAATGGGCAAGGCTCAAAATGAAATTGGAAATTGCTCATTTGCCTCCCCCCCTGGTTACACCGCTGCACTCAGCGTACTTTCGTGACAAAACGTGATCTGTTGGCATCGTACGCATCGAATTGTCGTCGATTTTTACCGAGAAACGAAGGCATCGCAGTGTTGATCCCAAGAGCTTTTAGTACGCCAAAAGAATCACGGAAGCCTCTGTCTAAAATCATGATGTCATTTTCCTTGGCCAAAGTAAGAATATCCTCATAGTTGTTGAGCATGGCATACTTCAGAATAGAAGCGTCATTGTTATGAAAGTCGGAGAAGAATGATCCAAAAATTGTGACTATATACCCAGTTGTGGTTACCATAACCATGGGCTTGATCGATGACTATTTCTTCTGCAGACTGTATGTCTTGTGTTGAACTGCATTATTTCGACTTTTCTATTTTTCAAAAGAAAGTGTTAGTTTGAAAATGCTCGTGACTTAAGTTACCTATCTATATAGATAGGTCCCATCGAGTACCAGTATACATGGGTCTCGGCCCTCAGTCAATAAACGATTTGCTATTGATAATGTATGCTTGTCGATAACATCCTGCCGTGCCAAGTGAGCTAAAATCAAATAGCGAGGTAGGAAGCGTTCAGCGACCGCAGCTCGAGCCTCATATATGATACGGCTAATTTAGCGTTTGCTGTCTACACCGACCATAGATGCTAAAACAGAATCGCTCAAGCCCAGTTTGAATTTCATTAAAAGATACGCCAGAGCAGATCGAGCTGAACTTAACGCTGAACTCTTCAAAGATGTTGGAGGTACAATTTGTTTTTTTGCGAACACAACATTGGCTACAAAACGACGAGTACTTAATTGTCTGTATTCTAAGCATCTACCTTTTTGAAAAGATCGAAACTTCAATTGGAACTTCGATACCTTTTTCATCGATATTTTCATCTGAGAGGATCGTATCCATCTAGAATGTTAGACTAAATAATGATAAAATATATTCAGCTGCACTTACTGCTTCACTACTTTCATTCGAAGTAATTTCTTCATCGTCTACTTAATCACTAGTGACAGTTGAATCATAGATCGATTCGCTATCACTGGATGATACATTCGCTGTTAGAATACGAATAGGTCCGTCGTCCATCGAATTAGTCACACTTGATGTGTCATCAATCAGCTGATCAGTGTCATTATCTTCATTAATACACCATTCTACCTCTTCACTTTCGTCACTGATGTTGTCAGTGACGGCGGTCAGCACATCGCAGAATTCTGGTAGAACTGTCCATTGACTAAACATAAAACGGCGCTTTGTACAAATGTAGCCATCAGTGGGCAGAGAAGTTGGATATAAACGTGCAGCAACAAAAAGTCGAATACATTTCTCCTTCAGAGAACGTCGACAGCTCGCAGTAAGGCGATCACCACAACACGTGCATGCACAAAATTTCTTCGAATTCAGCTTATGTGAAATGAAAGAATATCCAATGAAACGCATACAACTTATAGCCTCTCTCTACATTCTCTATCACTAAAAGAAACTCTCTGAGTCTCTCTCCCTGTCCAATATCTTTTCTAAAAATAATTCTCCATCTGATATATATTCTCTCTAAGTCTCTCCTAGAAATTCTTCGTTTCATTTTTCTTTTCCCCTCTCTCTGAAATAACATCAGTGCATGTATTTCACGCGTTCTCTCAGATATCTGCTCCGCGTACTCCTTCACATTCAAATATCTTCTCCTCCACCACATTTAACTGACCACATTAATCATTCCTTTGTTATCCGACTTTCATTTCTCCTTCTAAATTACCGCAGACACCCTCATAAAAAAGGTTTCTTACGCTCTCATCACAACACCGCTGTTAAACTAGAGCACCCTAGTCAGAAAACCTTTCTCTGACAAGCCACCCACCCAGTTTCTGAAGCAGCATATATATAAAAAATCCTTACAATATTCATTTGGTTACAATCCGATAGCTTCACCAACGCTGCGCAAACATAACCAAATCTCTCCAAGTTTTTATAATCCCACAGAGGAACCCTAGATACCTTCTCACCTCAGGACATTTTAAAGCACCCAATCGCCTATTTTTCCTCTGGTAAAATCACGGTGGTATCTAGTTCACTACTCTGAAAAAAATAAAGGAGGTTTACAGAACCCTCCGAAAAGGTTCTGCAGATTTTCAAAATGCTCCAAATGTGTCCAAAGTCCCAAAAAAAGGATAAAAATTTGGACAGAACCTTTTGAAGGTTCTGCGTTTTACCCAAGTCCAGAACCATCTCTTACAGAACCTTTTTTTCGGTTCTGTGCAGCAAAAAAAGGTTCCGTGGAAAAATACAAAACCTTGAAGGTTCTGTACAAAACGATTGGGTTCAGTACGGAACCATTAGGGTTACGCACCAACGATTAATGGTTTTGTACAGAACCTTCAAGGTTTTGTATTTTTCCACGGAACCTTTTTTTGCTGCACAGAACNGGGTAAGCCGTTTTCAAAGTGAACTCTCATTACCTGAAGGCAGATATCTTTTCCCCAAAGATATATTATAATTTAGCCTACGTGATACACGGAGGATAAAGTCATTATCGGGAGTCTCACAGCGTATATTCTATTGTAGAGACCAACTGTTTGTAGACGGAGACTAAAACCTTTTGAAAATGGTCTGTAAAAGCTCAGAATCGTGTACTCACACACAGTACAGTGTGAAATGGTAGTTAGAAATGATTTTTGAACTGATTTTCATTCAAGACCGTTTTGTGTACAAAGTGTTCCCCCTCCTTTTCAAGATCTGTTCACTTGTCTGTACCAAAGATCTTGACTAAGATCTTACTTACAAGATGTTTGACTAAGGCAGAAAACAATTTTCATTGAGTAACACTATATATTCAAAATTTTTTTTCTTTTATGCTTCTCTTCAATTCGAGATGCTTTGCATTTGCACGTTTGCTTTTCAAAGTAAAATAGTATATATTTTCATAATTACTCAAGTCGAACAAAAATATTCAGAAATTACCATAAATCGTCGTGTTCTGGTATATTACATGTCTTCGTATTGTATACAATGAAGTAGGGAGTGGATTCGGATTTCGTATACTTTATCTGGAGCAGGCCAATGAGCATAAGCGGCGGAACGTTTCTAATTTAGAGGAGACTCAAATTTGTTTTTGAAAACAACGACCGAAAAACAGCATCAGAGGGAGAAAGCAGAGTTTTAAATTTCTTGTTTTAAATTTTCATTCAAAACATTTTCTTCATTGACCCATTTGCACAGCTTCAGAGCAATCGAGAATTCTACTACGCTATCAAGATTTTTATTTCATTATCAACATAAGCATACAAAATTTTGAAACCTTGACTAAAGCAAATAAAAAAGTGGTAAGTACAAAAGCTATTATTCATTCCCAAAAAAGACTTTTCTACCCTGATTTTTTGCAATAAAATCAGAAAAAATGCTGTTTAAGTCTAACCGATCTAATTTTTCTTTATGAATATGAGGAACAAGGACATTATTAAAGTATTATTGTGTCATTGCTGATCATAGTCTCCTTCATCTTCATAGAGGAGGTGCTAGCATTAATAAGTGAAAATATTTCAAAAACATGCAACTTACACATCCTCAGGCTGAACATTACTTTGGAGAAAAATATTATAGCTTTTCTAACCGTTTCCACTTGTCAGATATAGAATTACGATGAAATCAGGATTTTTTTTCAAATAACTGAGTCTCCCCTAGCCTAAGGGCTCCGCCGCCTATGCCAATGAGTATAAAAGAATTCATTCTTTTATTCATAATACTAAACAGAATCTAGTTACTTTTAGCTAAAACACATGAAATTGCTCCTCCGTTCGTTATTATGTTGATCATCTGACTATTTTTAGATAAAAACATTCAAATTTCACCAGATTGACGCAAGCAAAATTTTAGCAAACGATTTAGCAGCGCACAATGGCTACATGTACTGTCAAATTTCTTAGTGATCATATCGTTGCTCATATGAACGAATTCGACTGTATCATAGATAGTGGTTCTCCATTCTCATCTGGATTATTTAGTATGGACATTGTTCAGCATTTCTAGATTAAATTTACTCAAAATCAAATCATTGTTTCTAACATGCCTATCTTGCACACGGATATCGCACTCAAAATTGTCTATTGTAGTCACAGTTATGGGTATACCGATTATAACTTTGAATAGCATACAAGAAGATAAAAGAATATTCTTTGATATCGGTGCAACGCTATCGTATTTGAGTGAAGATCTTCGTATTGGCACCTCAACTGGCGATATGAATCATTTCGATCCCACGCTAGGCTCTTTCACAGCAAATGTTTACAAAATTGATGTCGCTCTCAGCCGAACAGTAGAAACATTAACATTCGGCTCATTGCCATATTCCATGCGAATGCCGCTATGGCTGAATGGTTAAGATGTTCGGCACATATCCACAAGATAGTGTGTTCAAACCTCGGCGCCATCATCCATAGAATAACCTTGGACAAGTTACTAACGGCTGCTTTGTCTCGGATCACCCATCCGATCGCACGCTGATTACATGTGACATACATAAAAAATATCCTCATGGATAGTATGTGGTTAGTCAGTATGCATGGAAAGCTTAAGTAATTAAGCGGAAGGATCTCTGAGTCAGGCCGGCCTTCTGTCCAGAGCTGCAGCTAGTAATAGTTGTAGGAAAAATATCGGGCTCTTGAAACTGTCTCCGGACAACACCCTATACTGAAAGGTAGCCGCACGGCAAGAGTATTCTTTATTCTTTCTTTCTTTCTTTCTCCATGCGAATGTTATTAGCGATGGGTAAAAAGAAAGGAATCATTTAAAATGAATTATTAAGTACATATCCTATAATTCTTTCTCATTCGAACAAAACTTAGATATTGCAACTCTTGGGCGAAGGAATATCATCCGATCAGCATCAGAATTCAGACAACGATGATCATTGATATCAACAAAAATTGATTTCAGTACGCCAATGTTGAACAATATCGCAGTTTACTTTGACGTTTACACTTACATTAGACTGAACAGAATTGTTGTCTTGTTACATTAAGTTTTGTTCCATATCAATGTCGAAATTAATATTGAATGAATGAGCTGTAAAAAAGTTGAAATCATGAACGATAATAATCGTAGCTGCTAACAATATCATAATAGTTTGACTGCATTTTGTCCCATGTTTTCTTTAGTACATTATACTGAGAGAAATTGATTATGAACAGACACCATGGAGTTTTCATTCTACATGATCATTATCAAA
Organism: Rotaria socialis; assembly: GCA_905331475.1. Lineage (NCBI taxonomy): Eukaryota > Metazoa > Rotifera > Eurotatoria > Philodinida > Philodinidae > Rotaria > Rotaria socialis. Next base: position 51,483 of record CAJNYU010003844.1, read on the forward strand.
TTATTGTTGCGTTGGTTATTCAACCCTAGACAAACATCTTGTAAGCAAGATTTTGGTCAAGATACAAGGTACAGATATGTTAACAGATCTTGGAAATTCAGGTACAAGATAAGTGTATTATCTTGTACCCAAGATCTAATTACAGATCTTACATAAGAATCCATCAAATCTTAGATGCACACTAAAATAATACCTGCTGCATTCTTTAATATTTTTTCAATTTATTTTCATTTTAATTATTCCTCTTCCGAATTCCAGCAAGTCAGATGTTGGCATCTGACTGGCTATAAATTGGTACGATATCCGTCGGACCAATTAGGGAAGTCCTCTCTCGATCATCGATCGAGATCAGCATTCTCTCGAATAATCGAGAAATAGTTGAGAAAAAATAATTTTGTAAATTTGTATTTCGTATGTTCAACCATGCCCATGTAAATATTTTTTGCCTCGAAACGCGTCTGAAACGCGTTTCATTTGCGTGCGAAACGCATAAAGAGAACGCGTCTAAATGCGTCTCCAGTGAAACAAACGAAGCGTTTAGACGCGGCTGCAGGTAAAACCTCATTCAAACGCGGTTATTCGCAAAATCGGGAATAAACGCGTTTCGAAATAAAAACGCGTCGCAACGCTTGGAATGTTTCACAGGGGACGCGTTTGCAAAGAGAACTGCGTCTAGACGCGTTCCATAGAATTTATGAAAAATGAAAAAAAAATATTTCAGTTCGTCTCAGGTTTGATCTGAGTCACCATCGATATCCTCTATCGCATGATCTTCACCTCACTATAGGTCAACGAACTGTTTGCATATCGACATATTGATGAATCTGAAACGATAGAAATGAGATTAGAACATGTGAACCAATGATTAAGAGACAAGTATACGTACCATGAAGCCATATATGACTACAATCGTTGTCGGATGACATACTATGTCTACAAGGATTATAAACTCATATAAACGACAAAATTTAGAAATGATAGAAATATAGAAAAAATATAATTTTTACAAAATTATCAATTATCAATACACGTATTTGTCAGAAAAAATATTTTCTCAAAACCAATTTTTATTCAATATTTTTTAAAATTTCAAACACTTAATTTGACAACCTTTTCCATTTAAAAGAGAATGCACAACAACGTTTTTTTTACATAAAATCACCGGCGGCACTATCAGAATTCGACGTTTAATATCAGTTTACTTTATTTTATTAAATAGATTCTCTTTTTTTTTTCTTAATATAACCAAGAATGTAACTGAAATGAGAACTTTCAATAATGACTGATATCAATTGAAAAACAGAATTTAGATTTATTCACGAAACGACTTAATATTGATCATTTGAAGTTGCCAAAATAATACATAAAAGGATAAAGACCTTTGATAGCAAAGTTCAGCTAAGAAAAATCTAATATTTATTTTCCAAAAATCTAATCGTCATATTAGCAATCTTAAATAAGTTTCATTAATATGATTCAATCTTTTATCTTGGAACCACCAAAACTGAGTATGTAAAATAATAATATTATAACGTATAAAAGGTACAAATACCAAATGCTATACAAATAGAATAGACAGCAACTTGATAAATTTTCTTGTCTCATTACTATCGAACGTGCTATGAATATTTTTCGTCTGAATATTTATCATATGTTCTTTTCTTAAATTTAGATAAAGGTAAAATGATACAAGCATCTTTCGCTTACAGGGACTCTTAAAAACAAATTTTCTTGACTAATTTAACTTGATCTAGTTCACTTATATTGCAAGTCTTAAAAGAATCTGATGCCGTAAGTCGCATGTCAACGCGATTTTTAAAAAAAGTGCGTTCAGACGCGCTTCATATTTTTTCAAAAACGCGCTCAAATGCGTCTCATATTACACCACGTTAGAACGCGTTCAGTCGAATTTTATTAACTGCGTAAAACGCGATTTCAATATCAAACGCGATGAGACGCGATTAATATTGTTTTCAAATCACTTTTGAACGTGTTGTGTTCAAAATCTGCGTTCAGATGCGTTTTAAAATTTTTCTAACTACGTCTCAATGCGTTTCATACTGAAAAACGCGTTTGAACGCGGCATAAAATCGTTTTGTGCGTTTCAACGTGTCCCTTTTGCGTTTCGTGTTTACATGGGTGCTGTTTATATACAGCTGTGTATGCATTTAAAAAACGGTGAATGACTAGTGAGCATGTAAATACACTAATGATGTCGCTTTCTGTTTCGCTCAAGATCTTATCGGAAGATAATAGTACATGATATTTTTTCCATGATCTTGCCAAGATCTTAAGTACAGATTTATCTGATACAACCAAGATATGTACATACAAATTATCTTTTTAAGATCTTAATAAGATCTTACTTACCGATCCCAAGATTCCCAGATCTTACTTACAAGATGTTCAACTAGGGAAGATTGCTAGCATTTATTCTATTTTTTCTGTTATAATAAATGTTGTTGAAGCGAATTATGGATATGCTAAAATATTATCTGAGCAAATAAATAAGTCTCGTAGAAAAGATGAATCCAGAAAAAAGAAGTCACGGTAGTCCCGCGTCACTGGAATTTGCTTTTTTCATTCAAAAATAGCAATCAATCAATATAAAAGCAAAATCAAAAATAAACGCAAGGTTCGCTGTGATTTAATATGAAAAATTCTCAATTATTTGATGCTGCCAAATCTATAACCAATAATTAACAACATTGCATCTAAGTATTTTATGCTACTTCCTGTGATTTTTGTTGCTTTGCCTTGATGTTCTGAATACGACTGATATCGTTAGTGCATCCTTCTAATAGATGAATTGCTCTTGTGTACATATCGTCTGCTTTCGCCAACAAATATTTGTCTATATTTCGTCCGTTAAAAGCAGTTTCCATGTAATAGTCAGCTAATTTCTCGTAGACTGTAGTCAGATGACTGCATAATAAAATGTTGTCGTGTTCAAACTGTCCCATAGCATGGAGAATTTCTTGAAGCGTCGTGTCAGAATCATGTACAAGCTCAACTACTCGATTCGACAAAGTATCCTCTATTTGTTTGATAATCGAGCGCCAATAAGCTTCAGCAGCTGACAGATTACCAATGTTGAGAAGAGAGAGACCAATATATGACTCTTTGCCATCAATCTGTTCAGTATTGAGACAACCCTTGGCAGATATTTGCCAGCTGTCCCTAACTACATGATCTCCACTGCTTTTACCATATTCCTGTAAGAAATCGATGGCCAATTGTGATAATAGATGTCGGTCCAAGACATTAAACGTTGACAAACATGATTTCAGACTATCAACAATATCTTTACCAAACTTATCGGGATGTAAATGATGTTTGTAGAAACGTAAAATACTATAATAGCAGACACCTTTCAAGTTCTTGTCATCCGTATTCTTCAACAGTTCATTATAGTATTGAAGAGCACTTATATGAGATTCATGATTTGCAGTAGGGTGATTCCGCCAGCTTCCTCCAGTTTTAACAGTGACCATCTCAGAATTTGATGAAACTTGGAAGGTTTGTAGAGAATTTTACGCTGATCATTTTGGTATAAAAAAGTCGTCACCTTGACTGGGAAATAGCGGAGTTATCGTAAAAATACTTNTGATCAGCGTAAAATTCTCTACAAACCTTCCAAGTTTCATCAAATTCTGAGATGGTCACCGTAAATCGCTGGAGGAAGCTGGCGGAATCACCCAGTACTAATGCCGTGTACACCGTCTATATTGTCCAATTCATTGCCACGATACATAGTGATCAGCTTCAAGCGCATTTGATTAGCCTCGTTCGGTAGTGACAATTGAATGTAAATATCGACAATTTGCGTCGGCTTGAGCTTACACTGTACGAAAGCATTCAACAGATTTGTCATGATATCAATTAAAGTAGTTTTTAACTCATCATTCGTGGTATTTAATTCTGAAGCATAGAAACCAAACGATGTTATATAGGCTTTGATAGCCTTGATATAAGATGATAATCGACTATGAATAATAGCACATTGAAAAAATGAATCGGCCAATAACAACATATCTGAATCTTTTCGTTTCACTATGTTTTGAAATTTATCGACTAATGAGTGAAATAATTTTGGTAATACAGGTAGTATATCCTGATGACTAATACTGTATGAAGCCTGATCTATTTTTTCTAATTCTACCTTGAACATATCAGGCTCCGATATCTTCTTACTGCGTTGTTTGATATCTTTCTGATAGAATATCATCGCCATCTCAAAGTCCTGAAGCACGAGATAAGCGACTGCCATCGATCGATAATTGAAAGGATCATTACCTGTACGAAAACATTATAGATTTTACTTCAATAATGAACTCGGACTAACCTGTATCAGCGACGCTTGCATTCCGGTCATTACCATCTTGTTGACTAGAATTTGAATGTGTATCTTCGTGTAATTGATTTGCACCGTTAATGATGCTACTATGGTGCTTATCATCATCACTTGAATGTGAGCTTTTTGAGTGCAAATTCTGATTGCTCTTCAGTATTTTTACTGCATTAAGCTTGTCTTGTATGATCTGTTTGAGATGTTTATCTTTGTGAATGGATGAATGAGCTAATAATGCTTGAAAGATTTGCTCAGCTTCATTAAATTTATGACAAAAGTTATTCAAACGCCGTAGTGCATACAAATTGATAATCGATGTATTACCTAAATCGACAGCCTTTCGCAAAGATGTAAGCGCTTCAAAATGATCACCGAGATTTTCATAATAAACGCTTATCTTTTCATAAAGCACAGCTTCATCTTTTTTCACTGACTTATCATTTGATACAAGTTTTGTGTAAATATTAACTGCAGTAAAATAGCCATCGTCTTCATTTTGTGCAATGCCCAATATGTCACCTAGATGTGCTTAACATTGGGCAAGATGGCGAAGACTATCGGTAACAACTAACACATCATGTAAAACCGTCTGCTTGTTATCAGTATCAAAGAATGATGATGGTAGTTGTTTGCTATATAGGTTCATGCTCTGCGTCATTTCGACAATCGCTTCTTTGTAATCCTTTTTCCTTGCCCGATATTCGGCTAAATGCCGATGCATACTTGCTCGAGCTATCCAAATTTCTACCGGCTCTTCTGCATCTTCTTCTACTAGTATCTGTGCATTATTTTCGTTCTCATCTAAATAATTATTTGTCTCGGCTACGTTATATTTTTCCATGGCATTCGACAATTCATCCATGTCACACATTATATCGCCCATAGCATAATAAATCTTTTTCATTTCCAAATTATTATTTGATAAATTTAAAATATACACTTATAATGCGCGTTCATACGATGTTAAGGCCTCACGATAATAAGATCGACGAATGTCTCCTATGTCAGCAGTTTCACCATGCAATGTTTCTGCCTTTTGGACATGAAATTCAGCTTGAAATATAAAATCGATAGCTAAACTCGGATGATACTGTGACAAACTGCCGTGTTTGAGTGCAATGGATTGCTCTATAGAATAATTGAAGTTTTCGTATTCTCGCTGCATTAAAGAATATCGAGCCAATGTATCGAGAACAATTGTCTTTAAACAAATGTACTTCGTGTCCGAGCCATACAATTGCAATGATCGATAGAGCTCTCGCAGTGTATCAATAGCTTGGTTGTCTTTGTGACAATCAATTCGCGCTAGTTTCACTTCAACGTAAAGCACTGGATCTTCTTCATCCGAGCCTAATTGAATAGATTCTAAAGCTCGATTAAAATTAGTAATAACTATATCATAGCGTTGCCGTCGTTTGAAAATATCGGCCAAGCGAAGAGAACTAATAAATATCATTTTTTCATCGGATTCAAGATTTACTGCTAGCGCTTTAGCTGAACATTCAATAGCACTATTGTGATTATGCAATTTAGCATAGAGAAATCCTAAACATATGTTGGTAGAAAACTGATTCTTTTCTTCGCACTTTTCACCATTTGGATTACTACAAAAGCACTCAAAATAGAACCAAATTGTAAAAGTAAGATTTTTACCTCGATAAGGATCCATAGTGATGTGTTGCTTTGTGATACCATTCATGAATAGAACGATTATGTTCGGTTGTCAGTATCGATGAATTTCCATCTGTAGTAACCAGCAATGCGCGTTCTAGTCGTGCTTTTCGCTCAAATACATAAGCATCTTTCCATACTTCAATGGCTGCGTTGAAGTCGCCATCTGATGCCTAACACGCCCCGACAAGTTCATATAACGAGCTAAGACTTGCCTGTGTAATGGAGCTGTTTAATTCGAACATATTGGCTTCTTGTTTCTCGATTAACTTTTGCACTGTTAGATCTTTGAAACATTTTGTAACTTCATGGTAAGATTTGTTTTGAGCAAATGCAAGCATTATGTTAATGTAAGTTTGCATCAATTTTGGATCACCATCCGACAGAATACTTTTGTAAAGTTTGAGTGCTTCATTATAGAAATCCTCTGGATGACGATTGCTTGTGGTACTTTTATGAACGCTTAATAACCTACCATAGTTCGTCAGAAACTCAGCCTTCATCAAAGATAATTCCAATGCATCGTGAGTAATTCTGTTTGTATTTTGTTTGAAAAATTTTTCAGCATTCTTATAAGCTTTTTCGGCTTCACCGTATCTTTTTTGTTTATGATGAACATAGCCAATATTACTGTAGATGGAAGCAAGAAATTGTTGGTTCGATTTGGGTTCACACAATTGCATGCGTACCGCTTTATCAAATGTAGCTTCAGCTTCATCCATGTAACCCAAGCCAACATAGGCTAAACCAATATTGTTATGAATTTCAGACAGTGCATTATTGTTTGAGTATTCGAGACGTGCTTGTGCATTGAGTGTTTGTTTAAATGCTCTAAGTGCATCGCCATGAAAGCCTTGCCGAGCGTAAGTCAAACCTAAACAGCTGTAGACCCCGGCAAGACTGATATCATTGGCGATTACGCCATTCTCACGCGCTTCGCTTAAAAGTGATACGAGATATTTACGCGCCGCTCGATACTCACCTAATTCCACGAGATAACGAGCAAGTAGGATGGCACGACCTGATGGTGAACAGTTCGCCACCTTAATCCGTATGTTGTCGGCGAGAGACTTGTCAATCTCACATGCTGTCAAATGTATTATATGGTAATTTTCGCCTTGAGCTGGTTTCAAAATATACTCGACCATAAATGAAGATCCCATGCTGAAAAGTACTTCTTTCTCTTCTGGATGAAATGATATACGATCTATATAAGCAAATGCTGTGCACGGCACGTGAGGTTTGACACTGATTACAAACAAAACCCTTTCGTTGTTTGCATAAACTCTTTGCTTCTGAGCGTAGCCCTTGGCTATATCAATGTCAGATGTCGTTGAAACGAAGCCAAGCAATGTTATAAACTGACTTTTCTGTTTTTTCCCCATCATTTCTAATTGTTCGGGACTAATATTATCGGCTCGGTAAAAGGTATGCGCAATATCACCTTCCTCTTTTTTCTTCTTCTGATACATAAACTCAATCATTCGACAAAGATCACTTAGATAATAACGATATGACATGAGTAATTCGAAATTTTCAAGTCGCACTATTGAATTAATCTGATAATAAATGCTTGCTCTGTCGCATGAATACCACCAAATCGCATTTCCAAAATTGGGTTGATCATCGCCAGTTTTTGACGGTATGAGCTCATCCTAAATACATTTGGTGAATCCAAGGTCAATATAGAACAAGACAACGTCTTGGATCGAATCGACCGATTTCCTGTTCAGCTTGTGTTTTCAACCGATTGAGTTTATAGGACATTTTAAAAACTTCTACATAGAGTTTCTTCATGTCCCATTCTTGCTTTTTTGCTAAGTCGATCTGTTTCGGCTTTTCATCGTTGCCCAATTCTGTCGATTTTTTCGTTGTCACCGGATTTTCGCTCTACAAAATAAGATCTATTACTATTGACAATGGATTGCACAGTCATTCAACATCTCAACCATTCTAGATTTAATAAGTTAGTGACGTTCCCTCATTAAGCCGAAAGCATTTTCTAGTCAAGCTCATATTGACTTGCCATACACTGCATCCTCTGGATTTTTATATCTGACATCTTTTTTGAGTACGTATAATAAGAGCACATCAGTGATCGAGTACAATACCATGTTTTTGAAAAAAATATGCCGAAAATTGAGCAAAAATGTAGAACCTCAGCATATTGCTTTATTGAATTATATTTTATAATGTTCTGCGCTCTGAAATGAAAATTCTTTGTCTGATCCCTGTTTCGAGAGAGAATCTTGGTATGTTATTCTACTTTCAGGTGAAAAACAGATGAGAATAAAGTTTTTCCGAAATTTGTCATATCTGGACGCAGTTAGTCGTTTTCGATATAATTACCAAATAAGGTCATGATGAAGTAAATTTGCACAAAATGAGAATTGATTCTAACATGTTTTCATTTTTTTCTCTCTTGTTACAAAATGCGAGTCGGAAATAGGTACTAGATCAAGATTCAATCAATATAATAGTATCAGAAAGTGATCACATCGTTCATCTGTAAACATTCCTAACCGCGTTTTGTTTATAGATGCATGTGATCATATACCAAAACTTGTTACATTCTTAAAAGTTATAACCTAAGACATACCCTAGTTCACTTGACTCAAACGCAGTTGATAAATAGACTTACGTATAGTCTTTGAGAGTACTTTCCATACTGAAATACGTGCATCGAAAATCTTTTTCATTGAATTATTTAGACACTCATGAGAATCAAATAAATATTTTCAAGAAGCAAGACTAGAAATCCAACCGTGAGATTAACGTTGAAGCTGTTAAACAGAGACAGAACCTACAGTGATGACCGTCGCATTAGTACCGTCGACTTTTCTCAGCAGAATGGCTTCTGAATACTATGAAAAAAGCTACGTATAACTGTGATGCTTGTTTATTGGTTATTTGACGTTAAAGGCATTCTTGAAATTGAATCAAGTATCTCCATAGGAAAATACCTTGTCGATTGGTCACTTGATCTTTTCGGTATTTTTGAAACGTGAATTCAATTGAAAATTGAAAATTTCAATTGTCTATTTTTAACTGAATTCAAGTTTGACAGTATTGGAATTAAGTTTCTACTCATTTTTTGATCCACTTAGCTATTTAACATCCCTTGCACTGTAAAAGAATATTTTTATGATCAGATACGTATACAATAAACACATGGCGTTGGTTGTGGCAATTGGACTTTTACTCTTTCTCTCATTGACTCAATTACTATATGAGTTTTCTATATATAATAATATAATCATTCAGTAAGTTATTGGGTGCATCATCTTTTCTCTTGATTAACTTTGGCATATACTTTTGAGTTTAGAACATCGAATTCTATGTCTGTCCTGTTTGAGTCTTCTCAATAAACTCCTTCAATAAAGCTCTTTTTCTGAATTAAACGCTCAGTTTTAAAGGTGGGGAGGACAAGAAGTCTTGACTTCAGACTGACACGTGTGATTTATTCACAGTGATGTTTTTATGACAATATTTCCCATTGGACTGGATCTTTCAAGGGAGAGAGGTGGCTCCTAAAGATGTTGACCGAATACGATTATTTTGGAGTTATCATCTTAATAATTCATATGTACTACAGTGTATATTCTGACAGATATGACTACCCCGTCTCTCTTTCTCGGTAGGTTCTTGTTACGATCCAGGAACAAGAATCTCCTGCCAGTGCTGGATCCAGAAAATATGTTAGGGAGCGGCGCTCCTGGCCAAAAACGGATTTTCAAGTCTATTTGAGGCAGAACGACTGTTTTCTGTTTCATTTCTGGTGGAGAAAACCGAAAATGTTTTCTTAAGCGGGGTGGCGATCGCCGGGTAGCTTAACTGGTAGATCCGCCACTGTCGTCCGCTTTGGTGATTCGCCGTTACTGATATCAATAAAATACGGTCGATGCCGATCAGACATCGATAAAAAATAGTAGGAACACGAAAAATGTAATCGTTGTTCTAGAGAACTTTCAAAATGTTCGAAATTTTACGATCTGGCAGGGATTTTCTCAGTCTCACATCAGTGTCAATAGAATTTATCGTTCTGGTGAACTTCAAGAAGATTGATCCAGCAATATTGCGATAGTTTTGAATTTTAAAATATTCGTACCTGTTTCGTCAGAGTAATTCGTTCATTTTCTATATAACGATCGCATGTTTTAGTGATATCTGCTTTAGCGAGTTTCATGTCGAATTCAACGAATGGGTCAATCTCGTCGTTGTTATTTCTACCATCGTTCATATGTAGAAAAATTTCTTTCATGCGTCGCATCTATATATACGTCATTGATTCTGGGTTAAGCTCATCAAGCGGTTGCTTTTTACTATCGAACAATTTGAGTGGCAAATATTTGTCCTCAGCAACATCAATATCAGGTCGGCTGTTGTCATCGCTCAGTTGAGACTTGCTCGATGGAATAGGGGGCAATGTATTCTTTTTGGATAGCATCTGTAGCTGGTCTTGATTGCCGATTGAAGTATCTGGAGTTGCTGAACGCGGAGATGTGACAGTTTTCACCAAATTCGATTCGCCAATTTGTTTAACTTCATTTCCGCATTGTTCTCCCGTTCGTTTACTGTTGCGACGGATTGTGACTTTTGTTGGCTACCACATTCCTACTTGAATACTGCAACGAGAAGATCACTATCGAAATAGAATTCGAGTAAAAATAATTTTATCCTTACATTAATGAAATTTATTTCAACTATAGTATGTCGTAATACGAGAAAGTGTAAGAAAAATGAAATTCCAGTGAGCGACTGTTTCATGCCGGTTGTTGCTATGGTACGACACTTGCATGTGCTTTACAGGTTTTTTTCATTCTATCTATCTCAGTCGTCGGCATGGCATTTTAGCAAAAATCATTTCTTGACTGTTGTAGTGACGCAGAAAAAAACTGCCATATGAAATAAACTCAACAAAATTATTTTTTTTGTTTCTGTTTACCACTTTCGCATTGATTGCGATGAATTGAAAGGAAAAAAATGTTATGAAAGTCGAAGGTGATAAAGACAGGTGTTATTCGAGAAGCAGATAAACGATTATCTTGTTTGTGGTATGTCTATTGTAACGGTTTTCTCTACCTTTCGTGTCTTTGTGCATTATTATCAACTGAACAGCTTTTTCCTTCTTAGATAGAGGTATATATATCACCGAACAGACAGAATATAGATGATATCCTATTGATGGCTACCTGCTTGAAACAGTGATGTTTTGTGATGGATCACATCACCCTCCCCCACCCCAAACAGGTGTGCAGCTGAACGCACAATAAACTAGAGTGCACATTACGCGTCCGACAGTAGTTGATGATGAAGAATATTAACATTGAGATATCATGAGAGAATAGGCAAACATAAAACAGAAGAAGGACATGTACAATGTTGCCTACCAACAGAAAACGTTAATGAAGTACTACACGTGTGAACATATATATCGTCTTCCTTGATACTTACCAGAGAGAGAGAGAGAGAGAAAAATGAAGCTATCACCTAATTTGTTAAGTGATACATTTATTATGAGTAAAAAAATATGAGAACAGAAAGAAGAATATATACCAAGGGGGAAACGGCGGATTCCGGATTCCCAAGATTCCCGGGATTCCCGTGGGATTCCGGAAATTCCGGAGTCCCATGGATTCTTGGAACTTTTATAATAACGAATGACATTCCAGAAATTCGTATTTAACCTCTATGATCTTCACTCTAGTCTCGAAAATCTCATAGAGCTCAGTGCTAAGGCTTCACTGC
>CAJNYU010003845.1:0-75233 GCA_905331475.1 Rotaria socialis
AGGAAATTTTTAGAAAATTATACCTGAGGGGGACCACAGGCTTTTTTTCGTCAGAAATATTTTTGTACCAAACACTGATGAGTCGTTGTAGAATTTAACGCTGATTTCGAATATGCTATTAGTTTTGCCTTTTGCATTAGTTATTGTTATGAAAATTGGTCAATAAATGCACATTTTTCGTCTTTTTCCTACATAATATCATTCAACAGCGAAAAAATTCAAATTTCTCAACAAAAATATAAAAATTTGAAAAAACAAAATAGGTACTTTTGTAGCCCATGATTTGGCGATTCTAATGAGATGAGACAATTGTTTCTACCTCTTCTTGCAAAAAACTAGATAGCTTTACAAGAACGCTCACTGACACATACTTTTCGTGTGATGGAGCTATTTATATGAGATAAGAAATTTTTTTCTTTTTTAGGTCTATATCTAACCAAATAACAATTTCCTATTCAGTTTTTCATGCTGATTCAGAATATAGTACTTTAAAAATGATCAGAAAATAACTGAAAAAGAAATTTGCTGGTTTTCGTAAAAAACAAAATTTTAACATAAAAGCAGCATTTTTTCAGGCGTTCTAGTATTTTAAGATTTTCTCAGCCAAACAGTAACTAAATCGAAATAAAAAGTATGTATTCGTCATCAGCTTTTCAAGCTCTATCAAACCATATACAAATAAACGAAAAAGAAAATTTACTCCAATTCTGCTTTAGCGGCACCTAATATAAAAATGGTATCGATTTTAGAAATTTTTTTTATCCGGCAGGGTCGTTTTATTTCATTGAGGCTTGAATGTCTCTTTTGAATATTCTGAGGTAGACTATTTTTTTCATGATTCTTCCAGTAAAAATAGCATGTCGAATAGAACAAAAAAAGAAAGCAGAATTCTAATAAAATGCTCCAACATTTGTTTTTTAAATTAATATTAATGAGAAGCTTGGGGAATAGTTGTGATACGTAACACATTTTTAGTTATCAAATAATTGTTTCGGCTTAATAAATATTATTTTTACAGATAATGTGAAATAAAATATTCGTACGCTTGCCGCTTATTACTGTATATTAAAACAACTAATTTGTAATAAAAAAAAATGTTTTTCATTGTTATATTCGTTTTTGAAATCTATAGTGGCTTCAATCTCGGCGATGAATTTAGAAGACGAATACTTCAGACTATCGACTTCCACTTATTTAGTTTATTCATGACTCCATGTAAAAGTAGCGATTTTAAAAGCAAACGAATGTAGGTAGCAAAGAAAACTTGTGAGATAGAAAAAAATTCTGAATGTCTTCTACGCATGAAAATGAAATGAGCCTAACTTTTGATTACAACTCTAACAGCATTGTCGCTTTTCTTACTAAAAAAATCTGATCAGGTTAATGAAATATGCTCTCATTTAATTTTTCCATGGGAATTCGTTTCCCCTTGAGGGAATACTAATTTAGAAAAGAAAAATAGTTTTCTTCATCGTGAATGTGTTTTTAGCCTTGTCGTAGTCTGAAATCTACCAAGGTTGAATAATTTACACAATGCTAACTCTTAGTAGTAAACGCTGCGCAAAATATTGGACAAGCAGTTACCAAATTTATAAGAGGGCTAGCCATCCTTATCATATTAGAAATTAATCGATTTGAGTTCAGTCGGTGTACGTGATGGTATTTTAGACCTATGCTCGTTTTAGAATTCTCTCGAATTTCACATCAATCTTCGTTAACTTACAGGATGATGGATACTACCAGGATATTCAATTTTTTTCTGGAACACTAACAGAAAGTTTCATTTCAATGGTAAACAAAGAAACCTTGGCAGGATTACGAAATAATTACGCTTTCCGACTGCATCAAAACTAACTTTGAACAAGTTTTAAATAATAAATATTAACTTAAGTAAAACTGGGTAATCTATGAATTGCACGAAGAATCGCTAAATTATTGTGTAACACACTTTTATAACTGTAAGAAAAAAAGTTGTGGCTTTCATTTTAATTCTAAAACTCATTCGTCAATATTTAATATTAATTTTAGTTACATCTGGTTATACGTCACGATCGTTGAAACAGAATCATCATCAATATGAACGATTAAAATTATCTCGGGTTAATTTAGAAATACTTTCTAATGCGATGAAAACAACGTTAACATTATCGTATGATATTTTACTTGTTCTATTTCTTGAAATACGTCTTCATTGTTTTTATCATTTATCATTATTGTTTCGTAATGCATCTCATTATGCATCAGTTATTGATGCAGATCCTGATGAAAATATAATGACATTAAATCGTGATTTAACACGTTTACAAGAAACATTACATTCAGCATTGAATGAAAAAAAATTCTCATTTTTATTTCAAGGTTTTGGATTTGCTTTAGCAACAATATTAATTCGTTCAGCACCACGATTTATACACATAAGTGAAACGGGTGTAACTAAAATGTGTCGAAATATATTTGCCATTGAGCAAACATTAACACAAATTCGTACAGTTGGCGATGCTGAATTAATGCGTGTAAATCGTTATTGTGAATTCTTACATGCAACAAGAGCAGATGAAATTCTTGCAATTATTGAAGAACATAGATCTGAATATACTGAACATGATTATATTTATTTATTACAATTAAAACATCTAGGTTTTCCAGCAAGTGAAAGTGTAAATTTTAATTTAAATAAATACGAACAAATGATAAAAAAAAGCTTTACATCCAAATAAAGTTCTTAATAGGGAAAAAATAAAGGAAAAAACAATTTTCTGATTTTCTTTTTTTTTATATTATTAGCGTTGAGAGTCTGATGTTCGGCTCTTCTTTATTTTTATTTCAAAATCAAAAAAAAGTCTGCACACATACTTATCTACATAGATGGAGAAAGAGACACTTCGCACTTGATTTGTATTACGATTTGCCTAAGGAGATGTTCGTTACGATTTCCCGATATAAAAAAAGCATACATACTCTTCGGAATGACAAAAATGTTAAGCAAGCAGGGTGTTCGGAATGAAAGTTGTCCAATAGACCGTAACGGACAGCAGTATTTTTAAAAAACTGAAATTTGCGTGGCGTTCGGGATGAAAATGACTGGAAGATCTTAACAATGAAAACATGAAGATCGTAATGAAAAGAGGCAGGATGTTCGTAGCTATGTTCATGTGTACACTTTTTTGAGGGATTTCAAATGATTCAGTAGCTTGCAATAATCGTCTAACTAATAACATTTACAAGCGGAGATTTTTAATTATATAGTATTTCCATTCTCCTTAAGATAGCGCACTCTATAAGTCAGAGGTCCAACCAGACCTCAGTTTTGTAGGCCTGGCCTGCCTGCCTGCCTGCCTGCCTGCCTGTCATCTTTCTTCGGCCTGGCTGGGGCTCTGCTATAAGTATTATGATATACTTGCGATCTCCAGGTAAAATGAGTTTACGGACATCCGTCCATTTTCGTCCCGATTTCCTGACAGTATTTTACATATTGCCGACCATTTCGTTCCTGTTTCCCTGTATTTTTTTATTACGATATACTGACCAACATGTGTTACGGACTCCTGGTAAACATTTTTAAAGGAAAAATCAATTCCGATCTCCCCAACGGATTACCCGGTGTCGGGGACACTAGTACGTTTTGTCTTTGTTCCCATAGATGTCTGCGGTTCCACAAAATATGGAACCGGGAACCGAACCGGAACCATAGAAAAAGTTACTCAGGAACCGCTAAAGAAACCGTGGAACCGTGTCTTTTATATGATCACTGACATCAAGCTTTTTGTCAAAATACAATTGAAAAAGAAACGATTCGTAACTCATGCCAGGCGTGATTCTATACTGATCTTGAGGCGTAGATACAAATTTTTTGGTCAGCAACATCAGCAAGCATGGTCAATGCCCCACATATTGTATATCATAGCCACACTTTGATAGGTAAACGGTTCAACGGTTCCGTATAATAATTTTGGAACCAAACCGGAACCCCTGTTTTGAAATGATTGAGAACCGGGATCGGAACCGCGGTTCCGGTTACAGGTTCGGTTCCGGGTAATTTTTGGAACCGCAGACCTCTATGGACCTCTATGCTATCTATATCTGCCCTTGAAAAAAAGAAACACATGTGCATATGTATATGTATATGTCGGCTACGTAGATCAAGGGTCAAACTGAATGACAAAAGAATAGAGTGATCAAGGTTACATAACATCAGAAAGATCTAACAAGAGTGAACGAAGAGAGCAAGAGAAAAAATTGAAGAAAAATAACAATAACGAGGTGAATCCGCTAACATATATACTTATTAATTCATTTTATATTTCATTCAACAACAAAAACAACAACATTTAATCAATCGGCTATCTTTTTAGATTGATTTAATATATTGGTTCTACATTTGAAGATACAAATACTTATGAAAGTGAAACAAAATTATCAGCGACTACAAGTCGTACATATGCTCAAGTAGCCCGTGGTGCCGAAATCGTGAAAAGACCTGAAACGTTAAGTATATCAACAATTAATCCTCTTTTCACTAACTAACGTTTTTTTTATAGCTGAAAATCCAAAACAAAATAAACAAATAAATGGTAAACAGGAAAATATTTTCTTTTTCTACCACTGCACCTTCATTAGCACTTGTAGAAGCTCAAGAAATTTCACCAATTGTTGGAAAAATATACAAGATCAGATATAGTTTACATGAACTATTTGACATCCACGATGACAAATCATCAATAGTTGCATCATCTTCAAAGTCATCACTACGAAAAAAAGAATAACAGAGCTAACAAACGTCCATGTGTGGTAATCAGGAAATCGCCAACATCAGTCAATGTGTTACTTATTACTAGATTCTACCATCTTGATCCTACATCTGAAGTAGTTTTACCACAATTATCAAGAGAAAATTTATTAAAATATCTTTTATCAATTCATCCAGCTCCTCCAATTCACGGAAGAAAAAGTGTGAAGCAGAAATTATCACAAGGCTCAAGTTATTTTAATCCTGAAGAAAAGTATAATATCGTTTTAAAGGCGATTACTGTCTCTTTGGAAGAAGAATGGCCAACACCCTTCCTAGGTGAATCAATCCGATACCGAATCCCATGAGATTCTATGGGGTCCTACCACCCGACAAAATCCCGTTGGATTCCTGGTTGAGGAATCAATGTCAGATCCGACAGTCGTATTTCCAATCAAATCCCAAGCATTCCGGTTCCGATTCACGGTTGATGTCGGATTTTATCAGTTTCCGATACTAGGATCCGGTATCGATTCCGGAACCAGGAATCTGGCAATAATCCGATAGTTTCCTTGCACCTTCCGAAGAGCTCCGTCGGATTCCAATAGGAACCGATCGGAACTCATCGGATCCTAGGCTAGGATTCATTCTCCTGGGAAGTTCTTTCCGACACATTTCCAAATGATACACAATACATTCATCGACCTCTATATGCATTAATTGAAATTACCAAATCGAAGGTGGAATGTAATCTTACATCACTTCAATCAAATCTTCTTCCAATTCCGCTAATGGAACAAACATTTCAAATTAATATTACCGATGTTTTACCAGAAGATATGAGACCTAAATCAAATCGAATGGCAACTCTATCAATAAAGCGATGTGCATTACCACTCGTACCTGCTTACTGTATTACTACACATTAAAGTTAAGGTCAAACGTTAAATAATGTTGTCATAGATTTGAAACTACCCAAGGAAAATGATGATATTGCTGCAATTTATGTACCTTTGTCACGTGTAAAACACTTGGCCGATCTCGTCATTTTACGACAATTTAATTACCAAGTTTTTTTTGATCAAACCAAGTAAATCACAGCTTGCCAAAATTAAAAGACTAGATAGACTATATTCAGAAACATAAAAATGTTTTTCTCAGTGGTTTTAATGTTTTTCTATATTATGCAAGATTTTATTTGTCAGTATACAAGGTTTACGCTGCATAATGCATGGCAGAGAGTTTGTTTTTATTGTGCTAATTTTTATACTATATCTTGCTTCTCTATCCTGTTTACGTATTTCATTACGTTATAGTTATCTCATAGTTACGCTAGCTGTATTATATTACTATATTATTTAATGAATGTCGCTTTGCGATTTTATAGTTCATAGTGCAATATTGTTTATTAGATAATTCCTTTTGTTTTAATCTTTCATGCCTTCATTATTGTTAATAAATCATTTATGCTTGTACTATTATGCAAATAATACTTTCGATCTAAAGATTCTTCGGATCATTGTGAATATATATACTCACATTCCATAATACTATAGTGAATATTTTCTTATAAGGGTTCGGCTTACCCTAGTGAAACATCTTGTAAGTAAGATCTTGAAATCTTGGGATTGGTAGGTAAGATCTTATCAAGATCTTTAAAAGATAATTCGCTTATTCAGATCTTGTCCTATCTGATAAATCTGTACCTAAGATCTTAGCAAGATCATGGCAACGATTTCTTTTACTATTATCTTCTCACAAGATCTTGAGTAAAACAGAAAGCGACATCATTAGTTTATTTAGATAGGCTATCTAGTCATTCACCGTTTTTTTATGCATACAGAACAGAATATAAGAAACATGATTGAACATGCAAAAATATAACTTTACAAAATAAGTTTTTTTCTAAACTATTTCTCGATTATTGATTAATCGAGAGGATGCTGATCTCGATCGATGGTCGAGAGAGGACTACGATAAATTGGTCTGGCGAATATCGGACCAACTTAAAGCCGGTCAGATCTCAACATCTGATTTGCTTGAACTATTCGGGGCAGGAATAGTTAATATTAAAATATGTTGAAAAAATACCAAACACACTTTCAGAATGCATCCTTCAAGATGTTATGAATTCTTACTTAAGATCTGTAATAAGATCTTGGGTACAAGATAATACAGTTATCTTGTACCTAAATTTTCAAGATCTGTTCACTTATCTACACCCAAGATCTTGGCCAAGATCTTACTTACAAGATGTTTCACTAGGGCATGTCTTTCAAAACTTAGCAACTGATATTCAAATATGGTTATAATTTAGTGTGAAAGGGAACATAAATGTCTATATTAATTCCTGTATACTCATATCCATTTGAGTCATATTTTCTTGATAACGTATTTCTTCATTGAAACTAGAAACTCTAGTAGTGAAAACAAAAGAAGTCCTTGGTAATTCACCGCAAAACATCAGTATCTAGGTACTTTGAAAAACAGAGAACATCACTTTTCACATAGACAACATAACTTCACTATAACAAACAGTCATCGACACATAAGTGATCAATGTCATAGATCAACGCTCACTGAGAAAATATCTACTAAAGGATCATCTAGATTACTGAATTCCTATCTGAAGTCGTTGTGAGATTAGCTAATCAATTTTAAAGTATCTGGAGAATTTGAAAGATCTTACTGAGAATAAAAGTTATCATGAAAACATAAATTCTCAATAAATTACATCTAGCTTCATCATCAATTGTTCTATCCAAATTATTCAAACGATATCCTGTAAAAGCTATTCTACTGAAATCAGAATCAGTTGCATATAAAAGGCAACGATCTTCTATGTCATTCATAGTCTCTGAAGTGTTCATTGAGTAAGTGCCACGTGAAAACCGTTAGTGATTTGTTCATATCATCCTAGGACTCCTTTGAGTGGTAACATGTCTTTCTGCATCGTTTAAACATAAGTGTAAAAGTAAAAGACCATTGACTGAAAATAATATGAATAAGAACAGAATGACCATAAAAGAAAGAAAAGAATAATACTTTTAAACAAAAATTTGTTTGAATCGTCGACTTGTCGCCGATCGTAAAAATAATAGCGATTGCCCTATACAAATTCCAGCTTTTTTCTATATGAGTATGACAGTAGCTGCGTATAGTGGCTTGTATTATAAACGCAGCTTAGAGAAATATTTTTACCACTATTTGGATTTCGGAATAGAATTAGTTTTGTATATTTCAAGCTGAAATTCATATAAACAGATAGATATATAGTCACACACAACCTTACTCGTTGTAGCCGTGTGTCGTACTCTGAACAATAAGAAATAGAATATTCTTTGATGTGCATCGGAAGTCGCAAAATATTTAAAGAACATGATACCACACAAACTCCAGTTTGATATACGTATATTCGCATATACCAATGTCTCGCAAAATCGCTCAGGGATATTTTTAAGAATTTCATCAAAATCTTCACGTTTTCATCTAGCTTTCATTTCTGCTCACACTTATGGAAATCCCTATAGTATTTACCAGAGGCCAAAACAGGCCTACTTTTCCTAGGTCTGACCTGTCCGTGACAGTCTATCAACCTCTTTAGCCTGCCTGCGCCTGCTGTTTGTTTACGTTGGTCTGACCTGACCTGTTGAGGCCTGTACTTTGTTTACAAACTAATATTAGGACAATAATTGAGTGAAAGTAGTAAACTGTCATTATTAAAAGACAAGGAAGTTACGGATATCAAAATAACATGATTTAGCAAATGATCTATTGACTTAATACAGTATGCCACTGTTGAGTAAATACAAAAAACAAAAAATAACACTTAGAGAAAAACTATTTTCAAGTAAAAATCTTTGCAATGAATTTGATGCACTAGTTGAAGAGGAAATATTAAGTACGACCATATTAAAATAGTATAACTATGAATCAGGAACATTAGAGTTGGTAAAAGCTGTATGCCGAATTTTAACAATAGTCAACTAAAAACAGTGACTAGTAAATTACCAAAACACATAGATAAGCTAAACAAGTAACGTTCATCGACATCGAAAGTCGACTCATTGGGCCCTAAACTGACAGCGCTGAGGAGAAGAAATGCATGGACAGGACAGAAAATGTGTTGTTTGTGCCAGCAGCCGGTGGTTATATTTTTAAACAGAACTGTAAATGGGTGGGAATAAGTGCATCTGAGGTAAGAATTAGACGAAAATTAAAGGTTTCAAGTAAAAGCACTAAAAGTGAAGACGAAACACAGACAGAATGGGACTCAAAGGCCTTAGGGCGGCGGAGAGGTAGAGTCTTACCTAGCCACAAAAATACAGGTTCAGAAATATTATGATGGTTAACTAAAGTTCCGTAGGGGAACCAACTCGCCCCCTCCACTGACCATATATCCAGAGCGGACTGTTTCCCGTGACCAGGCCCTGCAGCCGTCCATGGTTTGTGCCGTAACAATGCCCACAGTGCCATAAAAATGGTCATTTGTGCCATAAAAGTGGTAATTTCTACCATGAGAATTGATCATTTGTGCCATAGAAATGGTCATTTGTGCCACAGAAATGGTCGTTTGTGTCATTGTTACAGATAGACAGACAGACGGACAGACACAGGTGAATTACGGTTTCTAGGCCTTATCCTTTCAGTCTAGGGAATACATAAATTCACAATCAGCAACATAGTAACAATCTATCAGTAATCATAATTGCGCTGAGTCCAGCTGATAAAATATCATTTATCATCCTCCAGAGCAAAGATCCCCCATATTACAATTTTATACTTACATTCCCTGCTCAAAGAATGAATTTTTTTAATGAAAATTTGGAAAAAATGATAAACAGGCGGCCTGCCTACTTTAAGAAGCCTGCCTGGCCTTCCTGGCCCGAACAGGCTCGAAAAACAAGGCCTGTGCCTGTCTCAGGCAGGCAGGCGCAGGTAGGCAGGTAGATCTGATGGCCTGTTTGATCTCTCGTATTTACCGATTCATCTTTTTATTGTCTGAATACGAATTGAAATAGTTTCATTAGTACTATGAATATTTCATCATTCAATTTAGATCGTGTTAGTTTCCTACGTGTAATTTCGAAACATTCCGTTATTCAAAAATCTTCATAAATATTTCTAGTCAGACTTACTTCGAAGTGAGGCAATCCATGCGTTGGCATCTCTCTCATCATACTTATTTTCTCGACAAATAGTAAGCAATACATCAAACAATGTTGTGTTTTCATTGTCAACTAGATTTTTAACGCCTTCTGCCTTTGATGTTTCGTTCTCAGCAGCATTAGATCTAAAATTAATTTCCTTAACAATAACATTTGTTTCATTTGTTATTTTCCATAGCTTTGGAAAGTTGAAATTATTTGGACATTCATATTCAATATCGAATAAATTCAGTAAAAAATAATGATTAAACGGACCAAATGCATCATTCTTACGTGTAAATAGTGTGGGGCGATAAATTTTACATACATTTTGATTACTTGTGTCGATTGGATCATTTAATATGGAAAGTGTATAAAGTTGTAAAAGTGATAATTTCCGATTGCTAATCTTGAATCTCTCATCTGGACTTGTGAGTTCAGTGACGAACTTACGTATATACAGATGATCATATTTTATCTTCAGGTTAAGAACAATCGTTTCAATGGTAGTTGGCAAATTTTCTGAGCTAGACTTCGGTGAAGAAGAACTTGCTGTTGATAGTTGATTTGATCCGACAGAGCGTGATTCTTCATCTGCAATTTTTTCACCTAGTAGAAAGTCGGCCTGTTGCTCCAACTTGAAATCGTCGCCATCATCAAATGTCGTCGACATGATATTAATCTAAAGTCTCTGGCAAAAATAGATGCTAAAAATCCGCTTTGAATAAAGTCAAAGTATTAGCAAGGGTTAACAAGGGCTTCTGTTTCTAACATGTGAATAACTTTCATTGAAATAGTGAGACACTGCATTTCATAATGTTCAAACTGATCGAAAAATCTCGATGGCTGATTATTAGTTTCCGGTTTATTGATTCTTTGTATCATAATAGCTGAAAACTTCTAAGCTATAACGCAAGCCATGAGAATAGGGTTCAAATTAGTTTCTCTTACAATAGAAAAAGCGCTGAATTTACCATTTCTAGCTACTTACTCCCCTATTACTTGGTATTCGGCTCTCCTCTCGTATTACAGATCCCAGCTTCATACACTGTAAAAAAAATCTGCAGAATAATAAACGGAAAAACGTTTTTGATAGGGTATTTAACAAAAAAGGGTTTATGAGAGTGCAACGTATCATGAATCCTTTTTTCCATACATGACGAAGATAATAAACGGTTTTTAGGTTTATGATTTGGAAAAAGGGTTTATCAGATATTTCAAAAGCGGAAAAAAGGGTATGTGTCACGTTGCACTTTCATAAACCCTTTTTTACAGTGTACTAGATGCCGCAAGATAACAAACAAAGAAACCAAATAACACTACCAGAGAAGAACTGATTTTTTCCGTAACTGTCTAGAATGTATTTCAGATCTTTCGGGATTTTCCAGACTAATAAATGTAAAATTAGAAGCAAAATCATTTAAACATTGACAGATGATACCACGCTGCATGGAACGGTAGTTTTCGATCAAAAATCGACAATACAAAAATTTGTTTTCAGATACAAATAGAAAACTTATCTGCAATCTGTGTCACTATTGACTCAAATGAATTGAAATCAAAACCAAAAGAAAACGAATTTCCACAAGAATTGAAAATCCTTGTCTGACTATATAAAAATTAGAAAAAAGAGACAATTGCGTAGGTTTAAATTATGAATATTTTCACCTTGTTGGCATCGTTTTTAAATAACTATTTGACATTTCAAAATATAGCTGAAGTTTTTGTAATAATACACTATGTTCCAACAAGAAAAATAGGAAATTGATGGCTCATTTTCTGGCATAGTTATAGCTGAACTTAGAGACAAAGTTAATTTGATTTCGTAAATAATTACAACTGAACGTTTATAGTTCTTTAACTTTGCCATAATTTTGGCTTCGTAACAGTTGGCGGATCCCTGTTAAAACAATAATTGGACTTTATACGTTCCACTGCATCTGGGCGATGCTTGAAATCTTGTTTGAGAGTTTCGTTCGTTTTTTCTTGAATTTCATAATAAAAATCATAGTAATTTTTCTGGATATTGGTTAGTGCCCGTTCGCATTGTGTAACTCTATCGAACCCTTGTTTACGTACGTCTTCATAACTGTGCATATGTTTCAGTGAACGTTTTAGATCTTCCTTTACATGAGTACATTTTTCTTCTTTTTTTATCATCGCATCATGATTTTGCTTTATATCCTCATTAATAAATCGTATTTTTTCCTGAGTTGCGGTCATAGTTGTTTGAAGTTGTTGCTTTTCTGAGTGCAAATCTTGTATCTTTGTCTTAATGTTTTCAATATTCTTATTGTTTCGTTCGATTTCGCGGTCTTTGCGGGTGATTTTTTCTTGTAAATATTCTATTTCATTTCCTAGTTTTCTTTCTTGTGCTTCTAATAAAAATAATTTTGTGGTAAGAGACTCCATTTTAACTATTTGTTCTTCAATTGCTGTTTCTTTTTCTCTAAGCAATATATTGTTTTTTTCTAATTTTTTTCTTGAGTCACTCAAATCTTGTTCCTGCTTTCCTTTTTCTTTTTTTAAATCTTCTATACTCGTTTCAATTCGAGCGAGCTCAATTTTATTACCTGCGAACTGCTGTGCTTTTATTTCCACTTGATTACGCTTTTCAGCGATTTCTTTTTTTAATTCTTGTACACTTTTCTTATTGGTTTCGAGCATATTTTGTTGATTTTCAATTTCAAGTCGTTTCGATTTTTCGTTGCTTTCTTTATCAGAAAGTGACTGCTTTAAACCTTGGAATTTTTGTTTCGTTATTTGAAGATTTGTTTGTATTACTGTAAGTTCACTAGCATTATCGGTGAGCTTCTTTTGATTTGAAGCTATCGATTGTTGATGTTCTTTCATAGCTTCATTATGGCTTTTGATAGTTTCTGTCATTGTTTCTATTTCTTCTGACTTTTTCTTTTTCAGTGATTGATTTTCAGCTAGATCTTGCCGATATTTATCGATTTCACTAGTGAGTGTAACTATTTTCGTACGAGTATCTTCTATCTTGCTCTCTGTATTTCTCTTTTCGATTTCTAGCTTTTTATGTTCCATTGTTGCATCTCGATGTTGAGCAGATATACTATCAAGTTTACTCCTACATCTGGCGGCATCACTTACTACGGCCGTTAATTGCCTATCTTGTTTGACGCGGTCTTCTGTTGTTTGATTCAATCGGTTACTCAAATCAGCAGTTTTATTCTGAGACGTTCGGTATTTTTGTGTATTATCTAATAAAGTTTTCTTTTTTGTATCCAGTTTTTGTTCTGCTTGTCCCAACTCATGTTTAGCATCACTAACAACTTTCTCTTTATCTCTTTTTTCATCTTCTCCCCAAGTAATGAATAAAAACATACCCGTACTGCACTTTCTTAACTCTCGTTCCTTTTTTTCCAATATATTTCTAGCTCGTCGAACGTTTTCTTCTGCAATGTTCACTTCATGTTGAGCATTATTTTGCTGTTGGAGTGCATCCTGTTGCTCTCTCTCAGCTTGTGCCTTTTGATTCATTAATTCACGTTCTTGATCTCTCAATTGTGCTAGCAATTGTTCAGCTTGCTTTTGAGCATCAATAGCTTGATTTAGTTCCCTCGTGGCTTCATCTTTTCCTTGTTGGAGCTGCTCACATTCATCAGCCTTTACAGTCAAACTGTTTTCTAAATCTCGATTTAATTTGATGAAATTCTCTAATGATCGATTTTGTTCTTGCTGCTGTTGTTCTACCTTTGTAAGTTTTGTTTGGCTCTCTTTAATTAAGCTTTCACATGATGCCAGTTCGGATTTTAAATTTTTCAATTGATTTAAATATTTAATACGTTGATTATCTAATTTTTGCCAGTTTTTCATCAGATTCTGATTTTCAGCTTCCAATAATTTTCTTTGATCATTTAGTGTTGTAAGTTGTTTTTCATTTGACTTGAGATTTTCTTCTTCAATTCTAAGTTTCTCTTTGATTTCTGTAACTTCCTCCCTGAAATGAACGTTAAGAACTACTTAACAAATTATTTCTTATTTTGCTCCATACTGAATAAATGCTTTTAATGATCCGAACCAAAATACACGAGAAGCTTATCATGGCTGTCTAAATCTGTCGAGCTAACTCCAAAAAACAGAACACTCATATATTATCCATACTGTAAAAATTACTAAAAGCGTATCATTAGAGAAGTTTTCACTACAGATATTTTCGCTGGACTATTAAAAAAGCACCCTGGTATTTAACTATGAATTCAAATTTTTTTCTCCAGGATTCTGACATCAAAATTTTGAATAGTCTGCAAATTATATATAACTATGTACAATCCTCCGACTACATATGAGCATGCTATATTTTATTTCTCCTGATTGTGTCTGAGTTAGAGGTAGCACTTAAGCTTTAGCATCGACTTTTAAGTTCGAAAAAATACAGAATTAAGTGCTTAAATTTTAAAATATATGTTATTTCTATGAAAGAATGAAGTAAAAACAGAGAAAGGTGGTACGTTATCAAAACCTTATGTCGTATAATGAAAAATTGACTTTTCTTCATAGCATAGTGCATTATTCTATAAATATTTAAAAAAATGTACATCACTTAGCTCTAGGAGACAATTTATTATCTTGATAGACCGTTTCTGTAATTTTCGTAAGACTTTTGAGATTTTAATACTCCGTCATATATTGATTCATGCAGGTAATAAAACATTTTTTTAAGGGTTAGTATTCTACGCATCTTGGTTATAGTGAGTATCTACTTTGAACTCAACTTTTGAAGGGAAAAGTTTAAAGTAAAAGTAACTTTAACTTTCACATAAAAGTTTTAATTGCTGCTTTGATTCTAGTCGTTAAAGTTTCAAGCTAAAGTGCAATCTCTATGCTCGACCATTCCTTTTACCCTAAACGTAGAAGTCCTCGGATTTGAAATTGGAATGACAAACAAATTAATAAATCTTATGAACATGGGTGTCAATGAGAAAAAAGTACGATTTTCAATGTAGTTTTTACTATTTCATATTCTTTTAGAGACATTTGCCGGCTTTCAATCCATTATTATACTAATACTTTAAAAAAAATACTTCCAAGGTGGAGGTGTTAGTTTATATTTATTTTTGAGTTAATTTGCGAACAAATTAAATTGTCAATAATTTATAATTATAAATAAATATAAATATTTTTCGTATAATCTTTATTTAAATATAAATATAAATGAAAATAAATTTAATCTATATTAAACATAAATGACACGATGTTTCTCAATCTATCAAATATAAATTAAATTAAATTTAGTTACCATACATCTGAATAATACGTGTAGATAATCAGTATACATTATATTTTCAACGCTATAGCAGTAAATTCTCGTATTCGATAATGAATAATTTAAATGCACATTCCTAATCGTTACTTTCTAAACGATTACAATGGTTGACTGGTGCTAAATTCATGGTAGATATTGTTGAAGTGTGCAAATACGAATAGCAACTCTATCGGCCTATTAGCATCCCTAGTACATCTGCCAAAGTAATAATATCACAGTTTATGTTTCGATTTTCAAATGTTCTGCAGTGTCGAGAAATTCGAGTCGATATACGGCGATACAACCTAATGTATACGTTTTGAAATTCCGACTAAATTTCGAGAGCGAACGTGCCATTTTCAATTTAATTTTTCAAATTTTAAAAGTTTCAATTCATTACTCCTATTCTCGGTTACACAGATAATTTTACTTACACATCGGACGTTATAAAACTTAAATATCCGAAATGAATAAATCTAGTGATGCACCCTACAGGAATCTTATACAATATTGTACTAGCTCGAAAACACCCTACCATGTTCAAAGTAAAAGAATCGCTACCATCATCCGAAGGTCGGGTTTCTCGAAATTTTCGATAACATTCAACTGTCAGGGCAGCTTAGGTATAAAGAGTGAGGGCTACTACCAACAAAACTGCTGTGCGAAGCAAGAAGGAGAATCATGAATGATAGTGTCGGTTAATGAAGTCTCTATGATCCCATATTGTTCTTTGGAAAGCGAGACTGGTTGAGCTTTTTCTGAGTGCTGTAAAATCATGCGGAACACCATTTGTGTTGATATTTCCGTGTTTGACGTTCCATTTTGGTGAATAATAATTAAATTCTAACATAGAATTTATCAATACTGCATTAAATATCTATTACATTAACAAGTACTCGACGTGAGTGAATTCTATAGTCTTCTTGGAAGCCTCTTTTCAAAATGGAACACTCAAATCCATAAACATTCAGAATAACACTGAACTTACAATTTATCTTTACTATCCACACGCATTATACGGATTTATGGGAACTTGACTTAATTTAATTTATATGTAATAAATTAAAAAATATTGTGCCATCTATATTTAACATAAATTAAATTCGTTTTCATTCATATTTATGTTTAAATACAAATTATACGAAAAAATTATTTATATTTATATTCCCAGGTCGAACAGTCCGGCCTTGAAACGGCCGGTTCCGGGTAGTTCCGTTGATTTTGTGGAAACAGTATTCCGGTTGGAAATTTTTCGGATTTTTTCCGGTGATTTCCGATCAATTCCTGCCGGAAATCATCGGAACTTGGCAGAAATTCGCCGGAAAAGTCCGGCCGTATTTTTGACCGGAATACTGTTTCCATGTTCCAGCAATTTCCTGTGTTTTCCTGCAGGATAAGTTGACTTTCCCGCATATTCGCTGGAGTATCCTACGGGATCCGGTGGCCGAAATGTTCGACCTGGGTTGAAATAAAGGTAGATTAACACCCCTATCTCCTCTTATCCTTCTAAATACCACGATTGATTGACAGGGTTAGAGCTTTAGGAAAGAATGTCATAGTAAACAAGCATTGCTAGAGGCTAATTATTGAGAGTAATCTTATTCATAATAATAAATGTCACCCGTGGTAGATGACAGGTTAATAATCAATTTGCCGCAAATTCCTACACGAAATTACTTTTAAACTATAGAAGATTGGCGTTCCTTTGGAAAGACAGTAACACCCATACTTTGTTTTGGGTAAAACAATTACCAAAACAAATGTTTACGAGAACGACAAAAAAATGATCGATTCTACTAGTTATCGCTACCAAAAGGTAATAGTCTTTGCTGAGCTAATTAGTGGTAATCTATAGTTGCTCATGCCTATTTAGAATTTTGGCTTTAATCTTACTTCAATGAATTTAGTTCTTTCGTGAGTCTTTGAATGTTTTCTTGATACCCGTCGACGGCAGTCTGCAAACGACTCAGATCTTCATCTTTATCCCTCAATGAACGAGTCAACTGTATGACGGCAGCTTCCAGCGCAGCTTGTTCTACTTTTAAATCTCTCTGCGTTGACAGTAGCGTATTTTGCTCATCATTCAAGCGCTCGATATTGGAATTGATTTCTCGCAAGTGTTCTTCTAACTGTTTAATTACATTTTTTAACTCTTGAATTTCATTTTGAATCCGTACCAATTCAGCTTTCATTCTTTCCAATGCCACTTTGTTTTCTTCTAATTCATCTTTAGCTTCCTTTATCAGTTGTTGTAGCCCGTATAGTGACAATCCTAATCTATTTCGTTCATCGATTATCTCTTTCTCTTTGTATTGCTTCTCATCACATTCTTTTTGAAGTATTTGTCTCTCTTCGTTGAGTTGACGTTGTTTTTCTTGATTTTGTTGAAGCTCGTATTCCAAAATTTTAAAACTAGATTCTTGGCCGTCATACTCATTCTTGTTACGGACAAAATCTTCGATTAACTTTCTTTGTTGATTATAGAGTTCACTTTGCTTCTTTTGTAAATTTTCTAGTTCCTTCAACTCATTTTGCATCTCTTGGATTAAACCATCATGTTTCTCCAAATTTGCATCTGCGTCTTTGGCATGATTATTCCGGAGTGTTCGAGCACCATCTCTCTGTTCTTCTGTTTGTTGCTTATTTAGAAAAATGTCTTTTTCAAATGTGTTAACTTGGTCCTTGATTGCAGCGATATCGTTTGTAGCCGTGTGTGACAGCTCTTCGCGCACACTATCAGGTACATAGCAGTTACCTGAGGTCATTTCGACAATTGAGCGATTTCACACGGAAAACAAATTATCTACAAGAATAGAAATCAACATTAAATTATAGTAACCAGGATGTCGGTTTTAGCATAAAACCTGGCAGTTTATTTTCTAACTTCAATAGTGACTATATTTTGGCTAAAACCTTCAAAGTAGCGATAATACACTTTGCAGCTTACTTAGCCGTATTCATTTCTGCCCACGAAAAAATAAATCGTATGAGACAGCGTTTCAACGCGAACTTTTAGAAGAAAATACTATTTTATCGTTTTAACGCATCACTTTCTCTCTCTACCGCATTCAAACGCATGGTTTTGTGTATGTAACACGCTGAAATGCATTCTTTTTTTTATTTACAACGGGCTTTTTAAACTTAAAATACAACTTTAAAAACGTCGTTCAATGGGTTTTTTTTCTACGTATTTATATCATTTGATTCGCTCTGCTTCTCACTGAGTTTTTTTATCAACGAGTTTTTTCTGATAGACACTCGAGCATACGTATTTTAATCTATATTTTAAACTATACAATGTTAGCGTAAAAATCTAGTGGTCTTTGTTTCCGTTCTGATAACTGAAATATTTATACTTAACTCTATTTAGAATTTTTCTTCAGTATTTCATCAAATGAAAATGTGACTAAATAGGTCGCTAATTTCCTACTATATCGAAAATTAAAATTTTGAAACAACTGAAAGCAAAAATCGCTGAAAAAGTCACAATTAATATTGTGAAATACTAGAACTGAGCCATTTATATTCTAAAAAAATTATTTGACCTTAAAAAATGTCTTCAAAAATAATTTTTTAAATAATTTAAAATGTTTTGTGTGGAGCTACTTTGAATTATTTTAAACGTCAATTCTCGCAATTTAAATTTACTTTGAATTTAAATTGAATTAATTCAAAATGTATCCTTCAATTCAACATATAGAAACATTTCATCTCTATATTGGTAACAATAAAGACTCAATACCATCAGGTAAGTGAAATTCGAAATCCATAGTTCGAATATGTTCTACACCAGAATGAATAAATATATTCAATAATAAAAACGCATTCAAAGAAGTTTCGATTCGGGAAAAACGCGCTGTTCATAAAGCTGTCGTTATCTCATTTTTGCCTTATCTACTGAAAAGAAAGCATTTGAACGCGTTGGGAAAAGTGCGCTTTAAGTGTAGCAAAACCATGTGAACAAAATAAACAACGCGTTCAAACGCAGATTTCAGTGAATTGTTTTTCGTGGGCGATATCACGGTAAACCTACCGAGAATACATCCTATTCCGCAATGTTGAACATTCCGGAACCAGTTCCGCTCACGGAACCAATTCCATCTAATTCCCGAAACTCCGTTTATCCCTTCCGATTCAATTCCGAAATTACACGGAATTCAAACGGATTCCGCCTAATTCCCAACGGTTCCGGAATTCAGTGCACCCACAATAACATCCACACCCACACTTATGGCAACACCCACACTAGCACCCACACTTATGGCAACACCCACACTGGCACCCACACTTACCGCAACACCCACATTTACACCCACACCATGCAATTCCGATACGGAATTCCGGGAATTAGGTCGAACAGGAATTGAACGGAATTGAACGGAATTACACGGGGTTCCTAGGAATTCCGTCTAATTTCCAGCGATTCCGTGTTGATCTAATTCCGGAATTCCGGACCGGAATCGGATCATCACGAAATGGGTATGAAAAGATAGGATAGTGACACAAGTTGTAATTCCGGAATTGCTAGGAATTCCCAGTGACCGCGCTTTCACCTAATTCGAGAATTGCACTGAATTCGGTGGAATTCCGGGAATCGGACGAACCAATTCCGGAATCGGAGGAACTAATTCCGGAATCGGACAGTGTTCATATTTGGCCTAATTTCGGAATCGACGGAACTGATTCCGAAATGTTCAACATTGCGGAATAGGATGACTGCTCAACCTACCACATAATTCCCCCTTAATAAATGCAACTTGTTTTCCTTACTGCATTGACTCACTTTTGGAGCTCGTTCAATGGATCACGGTAAGATTCTCAGTGTCGAAGATACGGGGAAATCTTGAACTTTAGTGCTTTAACATACAATGAGGTAAAAATGTACGGTGGAATACAGTAAAGTATCCCAAAGTATCTCGAAATAGAGCAAATTACTTGGAAGTAGAATTAAATTATTTGAAAGTGCTAGAGTCCGATGCTTCCCTTTTTGCAACGTTCTCATGAAGTCGCTTACAAAACACTATTAATAGTAAGCCTTAGTCAGCATTTGCTAGGATTTGTGTCATAGTATAGGACTATAAATTCATACAAAACTATATATAAAGCAGGGTAGCCGTAAATTGTGTGCTTTTGGAACGCCAATCCAGCAGTGTCCAAGTTCCCAGGAGTCGGGAATTCGTTTGGAGTTGGGAACTCAAAAATGAATAAGTGACAACGAGCGAAGCGAAACCACAACACGTGAAGCATCAGCGGGAACTCAGGGAATCGAAGGAACTTAGGGAAGACAGGGAGTCCAAGGAACTCTGGGAAGTCAGGGAAGTTAGGGAGTCCAAGAAACTCAGGGAAGACAGGGAATCCAGTGAAGTCAGGGAATCCAAGGAACTCAGAGAATGCCAGGAATAGATCTACGACAGCTCTCAGTTCTTGGAACCGATTCTTTTCAAAGAACTGTACCCAATACATAGTTCCTTTTCTGGAACTGTCTCCACATAACAGTTCTTTTTCGAGAACCATATCCTCCCAACAGTNTCCACAAAACAGTTCTTTTTCGAGAACTGCTTTCACAGAACAGTTCTTCTTCAGGAACTGTGGCATAACAAACAGTTCCTTATCGAGAACTGTTGCAGCCCTGCCCATATAGATGATCACGATGCTGTTTTACACAGATCAGTTCCGATCAAAGAACTGTTTGACACAGATCAGTTCCGATCAAAGAACTGTTTGACACAGATCAGTTCCGATCAAAGAACTGTTTGACACAGATCAGTTCCGATCAAAGAACTGTTCAGACAGTTCCGAAGATCGGAACTAATATGGAACTGTCGTAGGTCTAGTCAGGAGCTCAGGGAAGACAGGGGGTCCAAGAAACTCAGGGGAGACAGGGAGTCCAAGAAACTCAGGGAAGACAGGGAGTCCAAGGAACTCAGGGAAGACAGGGAGCCCAAGGAACTCAGGGAAAACAAGGATAATAATGAAGTATGAGCCTTTCATCAATTTGCTTGTATTGAACCATGAGTATTTGGGATATTATGTACTTAATCGGCATGATGCATAATAGCGATAATTGATATAATCGATATATAAATGCAAAGTTGTGGAAATGCACAATTCAATTGTCAGCTTAAGAGTGAGTTCCAGCAGGTTATAGTTATTCCTTATTATCCTTTTGTAATTTTAAAGGTTGAAGAAAGTACGAATTTGTGACGGTGTTCTGTGGGTGTAGTGTGGGTGTGGGTATGAGTGTGGATGTCTTCTACTACCTTCCTTGATAGATACACTTACACAGTATCTCGAGCTCCTTGACTTCCCTGAGTTCCTTGGATTCCCTGACTTCCCTGAGTTCCTTGGTTTCACATCGCTCGTTGTCGCTTTCTTTTTAGTTCCCAATTCCCGAAGAGTTCCCGACTCCTGGGAACTTGGCCACGTCTCACAAGTCGGCGCAGATCTGTACATGAATATACCGACTAAAATGAAACTATAAATGCACATATCACGGGCTAGTTTTCTAAGGAGTTTTTAGGGACACAAAGCACCGAATCAAGTAATATAAAGCCAATGGTTAAAGTAGCTATTCAGGCGATCGTTATTTTTTAACACGAATAGGGAATAGAATTAAAAAGAATTCAGAAAAAACGATAATACTGCCAAGCTGTATACAAACGAATCTGCATAGTGCTGTATTGTATCCGCAGTGATATAAACATCGCTTCTTTGCCAATTTTGTGAAATGCGAACTGAAAGGAGCGTTGAAGTATATAGGGTAGAAGTCTGGACCCACTCCCCGCCCCTCCCCAGACCGTTACAGAGAAATTAATTATTCAGTTAATTGGTTAATTTATTAGTTATTAAATTTTTCTGTAACGGTCTGTGATGATTTCTGAATTCTCTGTAACGGTCTGTGGAGGGGGGAGTGGGCCCAAATTTCTACCTTATATACTTCAACACTCCTTTCAGATCGTGCTATGAAAGAGAAATCTGTAATGACGACGTTAGTAATTCAATTCTTTCACCAACATATGTAAATAAACCTTCGAAACTGTTGACGTGGCATAAAAAACAACCGCTTGTATGAGGTTTTTCTCCAGTGTAATTGTTCGTTTGTCCAATAAATGATGTTATTTGCGACACAGACGTCTTCTCTTCAATTAGAATGGAGAAAAACCTCATACAAGCGGTTGTTTTTTATGCCACGTCAACAGTTTCGAAGGTTGATTTGCATATGTTGGTGAAAGAATTGAATTACTAACGTTGTCATTACATATTTCTCTTTCATCAATAGAAGTAACATTTGCGCAGGATGCAAAAATAGCTTTTGTGAAACACGATCTGAAAAGAGTGTTGAAGTATATAGGGTAGAAATTTGGACCCCCCCCCTAGACCGTTACAGAGAAATTAATTAATCAGTTAATTGGTTAATTAATTAATTATTAAATTTCTCTGTAACGGTCTGTAGTGGTTTCTAGAGATTTCATACATCATAATACAGACTGCAACAGAGAAGCTCCACAGACCATCAGTGACCGTGATAGTCGAATTCCAGAAAAGAAGCTCCATCGTGTTTCACATTTTAATCCCAGAGGGATGGCGCTAACAGCTTTTTTTTATCAGAGAGGAATATTGTACAAGAGGGAAAAGTTCCACATCAAATTGTTACATTTTGTCTGTTGCTTTGTAACAGTCGTCTACTGGTCTTCGCAAAGTAAGATTCACATAGTATGAATAGAGTATTTTCTTAGATTACTGTTGGTTGGCATATGCCATTTTCCCTCCTCTTTTGTTCTTGCCGAAATCTATCTAGTTTGTTCTAGGAGGGACTTTACAAAAATCCGATTCAATCATACTGCTATCGGCTAGTTACGGATAGAATACTATCGAATAATACTATACCCAACCTT
Organism: Rotaria socialis; assembly: GCA_905331475.1. Lineage (NCBI taxonomy): Eukaryota > Metazoa > Rotifera > Eurotatoria > Philodinida > Philodinidae > Rotaria > Rotaria socialis. The sequence goes on from CAJNYU010003845.1 coordinate 23,038, forward strand.
TTACGGTAGTTTTGTGGTACATTGAAAAGCTGTTATAGTGCGATGAAAGAAGTCGAGGAAAGTGTTTGACTACGACGTGGTCTCTTTTATGGGGCATATAGAGGTGGCACTTTAACTTTTCTTTAAAATTAAAGTTAAAGTAAAACCTTAAACTCAAAATTAAAGTGCCATACTCTAAACTTTAAATTTAAAGTTAAAGTATACCTACTTGAAGTTTGAATTTAAAGTAAAGTGAAAATAAAGGTAGTTTAGACTTAAACTTTAATAAAAGCTAAAATTTAAAGTATATTTTTCAAAAATTCGTTGCTCCTTAAAAGATTATTTTTGGCATAAAAGAACAATGTTCATAAAGAGAAAGCTATTTTTTAATAAAAAATACTTTTTGATGGAAGAAATACTTTTTTTACGGGAAAATAAAATTTTTATGAAAAATTTACTTTAACTTCAACAAAATGTAAAGTTAAAGTGTAAAGTATGGAATGCTTTAACTTTAACTTCAAAGTTTAGAGTATGGCACTTTTATTTTGAGTTTAAAGTTAAAGTTAAAGTATACCTACTTTAACTTTAACTTTTAAAGTTTAAAATTTTACTTTAGCTTTAATTTTAAAGAAAAGTTAAAGTGCCACCCCTATGGGCATACTCATTGAAATCGCAGATTGAGAAATGACTAATAGATTACATCCGTGTCGTTTTCTTTGAGCAATACAGGCAGCAAAGTACACGTCTCTGTTAAAGGAGAGACCTTGAAATCTCGTGTCACTGTCCATTTGGCAGTCGGCGGCATTAGAACTTGAGGATCAAGGACTTACAATGAACCACATAGATACGACCAATATTGCCTGGGAAAGACTGACGGGTGTACTTATTCTAGCACGTATCATACTGAATTCACGTCTGCGTATCATTATCAACATCTTGGCACTATTAAATTCATCGCATATCCTCACCTTCACACCCTCACACCCTCATTAGAATTCAATTATCTAACTTTTATTTTATTTTACTTGAATCACAACTTTTAGAATATGATCACTTTATTTTGAAGCCTTAAAGGCTGGGCTTTCACCAGGGAAAGGCCATGGCCAAAAGCCATCGACTTTTCCTCATTCTGGAAATAATCTAAAATGCAAGTATCTTTAGCGTACATTCCAACCTTGCTAATGTTTTTGTAAGATTTTGTCCTTTCTTAGAGATAAAAAAAATATCAAAGCATGATACACTCTAAAAGAAAGGAAGTGGCTATGTATACTCAGGTGCGCATAGTCATGCGGCTATATCCACTCAAGTATCCATCTGATGAGAAATATTAAGTTGAAGCAAATTTTATTTGCTCAATAGTATCAAATTAAATCAGATATCTTAAATTATTTGTTGAACTTCAAAAACAGTAAAAAAAATATGTGTTGTAGTGAAGTGAATATGGAATGATAAGTACGGTAATCAATCCTGTAAAAAAGAACAGAAAATTAGCCTGGAAATATGACTATGTATCCATGTTTCTCACTTTAAACAGAATCTATTCTGTTGATGTGGTCGGAGTATTAACAAAGACTTCGTGGTACTTTTTTTCTATTCTATCAAATACCCATTTTATCAACTAGTTGATAAAAAAGAAAAAAAAAGTCGCAATCGATCGCATTAATGCTGGTGCTTCGCATCCCATTAACTATATATTCCGAGCAGTCATCCTATTCCGCAATGTTGAACATTTCGGAACCAGTTCCGCCCCGGAATCAGCTCCGTCGATTCCGGGATTAGATCAAATATGAACACTGTCCGATTCCCGGAATTCCGTACCGGAATTGCATGGTGTTGGGTGTCAAATGTGGGCGTTGCGATAATTGTGGGTGTGGATGTCAGTGTGGGCGCGCTAAATTCCGGAACCGCTGGGATTTATGCGGAATCCGTAGGGATTCTGTGTAATTCCGGAATTGAATCGGAAGGGATAAACGGAATTCCGGGAATTAGATGAAATTGAATCGGAAGGGATAAAAGGAATTCCGGGAATTAGATGGAATTGGTTCCGTGAGCGGAATTGGTTCCGGAATGCTCAACATTGCGGAATAGGATGTATTCTCTATATTCCTTTTCTACCCAGTTGTATTAAGGAATGAAGCATTAAAATGTATCGTAAGCTAATTAACGCTCGACAGTGGCGTACATGTTTCTATTGCCCTTTTAGATAAGCTTATTAATGTTCATATTGAAGTTGCGTTCGACACTTTTCTTAACATTTTTATGAGACAAAACATAACTGATATGCAATCTATCGTATAATTAAAAGTATATAATTATAAAAACTTCACAAATGACGCGACCATATTTTCATGGAAGCTTTTTGATGCATGCACTACATATTTGCATTAGTATCGTAATTTTGACTCGTCAACTAATACGCGACATTCTCAGTAGTCAAGCCGCTGTTATTTTTCAACCAAAACATGACCATTAACAGGCTTACGACCAAGGAGGAAAGGTGGATTCAGGATTCCCGGAATCCCGGGAATCTCATGAAAATCGTGGAATTCGATGGATTCTAGGAACTTTTATAATAACGAATGACATTCCCGAAATTCGTACTTAACCTCTATGATTCTCATTCCAGCCCTGAAAGTCTCATAGAATTCAGTGCCAAAGCGGCGCTGCTTTATCACGTGACTATAAAAGCTGTATTAAGCTAATGAGGAAAAGCATTTACTATGGGAACTTCTGTTTTCATATGCTTGATCTGTGCAGACATCAATATTTGTCCATAGCACATCACGTTCTTGTTCAAGAATCTCAAGAAAGCGACGCCACAGGAGAGAGAATTTCGTTAATATTGCGATTAAAAACATTAGATATAACTTCACAAGTCGAAATTATAGCCAAGAGAAAAATATTCGATCTGAATAGTGATTGGAACTCAAAACTACCACTTTTTACGTAGAATGTTTTTCTTACGCTCATGAAATGCGCAGTCCTCCAGACTTGTCCACAGTGCATAATACTCTTGCTTCAAATGCTCATGTATTTCATGAGCATCTCCACAGCAGTTCACTAGGGCTATCTATTTTTAAAACTGTAGACAGCCTAATTCGATGGGTATCGAGTCCATTTTGACAACATGGCAGTTTGCTTTCGTATTCTTAGAGGGATGTCATAATATCCACAACTTGGGTATCGAGATGAATACCCAGATAAGATACCCAGTTGGATGGATATCTACGTATCCTCCGAGCTGAGCAATTTGAGTGCATTTGGTGTAACGAGATTGGGTACCGGAAATTTTCCCACTGTCAGGTCCTACTTCAAACAAATTAATATAAGCCACAATTCAAATAACATGCGTGTGACGATCCACAACAACACCAACTACACAGCATGCTACAGTTTCAACCCGATTTCCTTGAGTGATTTTGATGAAAGTCGTAATAAATTGTTATCAGGTAAAAATGAAGTTCTTCAACGAACATTTACTTGGAATTGCACGCTATCTGCAATACTCATTAAACAAATCTGTACATATCGATAAACATTGGCATAAAGCTGACTACATGAATACATTAAATTTTAACATAGCATCACGTTTTCTTATTTATAATTATAAAGTCGCGTATTTCTACAATAGGGTATCCATTTCCGATACCCATTCTCGTTACACCAAATGCACTCAAATTCCTCAGCTATGAGGAACATGGGTATTCATTTTAGTATCCATTTTAGATATCCACTTGAATGGATATCGTGACTGGTATGTCAACGATACCCAGTGTTAGGATATTATGACATCTCTGTCACTATGAGGCATTTACTATTGGAATTTTATGTTATCACTACATGCGTAGCATTTAAGAACACGTGAGATCTCATACTCATTAGTTATACAATTCCATGGTTACCAGAAGACTATTGTGTGATAAAAACATTCTCTAAGCACAGTCAAGGATGTATCCCTCCTTGAATAGCATTCATACCAGTGATATTGGAATACGGTCTAACACTTGTTGCTATTCCTCTAGAAAATCGCCCTTTTTTTCAATATAAATTCTATTTTGAATTGAGTCTTACACCAGTAACCTTTGTGGTACGTTGTACTTCCATACATATTGTTGACAAAATTCATCTTCTTGATTATTTGATAATGGAAGACAACTATGAAAACATTTGTATTACAACCAAAGAATTATTAGCAGCGATACCTACCAAACAACAAACTGCTAATCAACGAATATCATTTTTTTAAATGTTTTTGACATTTATATTTTTTTTCTTGTAATTGTTTTTATTAAACGAGTAATTTAATCTTTAAAATGGAAGAAAAATGCAAGCAATAATTATTACAGAAAATCGAAATTGTACCTTCCCAGGTTAAATAAGCACGGTCGTAAACAACCGTATACGGAGACAAAAATGGTCGTTTACGGTCACGGCGATATGCGACTGTAATACTGGGCCATGTAAAACGCTAAAATACGACCGCTCATGGTCGTATATGGAGCGTATACGGTCGCTTACAGCCGTATTCGAAGTCCGTCATCGTCAATCTGGATTTATTAATCTTTATCATCATCGGACAAAATTCGACGAATACGAAGAGATTTTTGAACACGTTGTCGTTCTTTTTTCTATTTATTTGAGCTTTAATTAATCTATATTTTAAAGTATCAATCTCCATTTTATATTGCCGTGGAATAGCTTTGAATCGTGTTTCTGATTTTTTTATTTGAATTCTTAGGTTTTTGTTTTCATTTTTTTAATTGTTATTTTCAATTTTTAAATCATTTGATCGAAATAGATGGTCCAATTTTAGGTTTGAAATTTCACTTTTTAGATGATTAATGTCTACCGACATTCGATCAATTTGTGAAACTAACTGAAAGATGAAAATCAAAGCTAGTATATGTTTTTGCCTGATATTTTCAATTCGTCAACATGACAATGATACTAACTCATGACATGGCTAAGTGAAAATGATGTCTCGAGTAGAACGGTTGCTTAAAGCTTTTAGAATGTTTTGTACTTCTCTTGCTGTTTATGTGCTTAATTTTTCGTGTCTATCGCTGCCATGCACAATATTCTGGCTTCTCATAGACTTGATAGAAAATGTAAAACTTACATTATCATTCTCGGCCTTTTGTCGGTAAAATTTCTGTTTATATTTTTGTTCCTAAAAGCATAAAAGGAATCCGTTCATTTTTCGAAATAATTGAAGTAAAATAAACACATTCAAAAAGTGAAGAAACAATATGAAAGAGTGAACAGTGATTGGCAAGTCAAGTGATCTATTAGAGACAATGGAAAAGTAATTTAAATTTATTTTATAAGTTTTCATTCTTCTTCGTTTCTTTTTCAGGAAAAAAGTGCTCAAAATTATGTGATTCATTACATGGATCATGTTTATATGAATAAAGACAAACGTGCAAAATGAAAATCATGCCGACTAATAAACATACAACAAACAAATAAAAGATATGTTAGACAAACGATGGTTAGATGAAAATAATGAATGTAAAGAAATATAGGACAGAAACAAATGTAAAATTTTCGATAATTTTGTTTCAGTTACATACACGACGAAGGATGAATTTTCTCTCTATGTCTCTCATGATCTCTCTCCTTCATTCTACTCTAACGAAAAATGTACTAATAACATTCGTTAAGATATGTTACTGTTCGTAAAAGCACATGGCTACTAACTTAATCGAAAAGAAAGAAATACACTCGACGCTTAACGATGCAAAAATAATATTCAGTGATTGTAGCTAAATTAGCATGATTTTCTTTATTTTCGTTAAAAATTTAGAAAACTTAAGATGTCAGTTGAATAAAACTGTTAAATGCAATTGTATTGTGAGAATGGAAAAAAACTTTTTCAATTAAAATTGGTGATCTAAAATGAGTTTGGATGAGTTTAGTGATCTAAAATAAGTTAGGATGAGTTTAGTGATCTAAAATGAGTTTGAGTGATTTATTTTGAGTTTCAGCTGAGTTAAATCAGTAGTTTCCCCCTTGCCTTGGCTGCTTTAATCTTATACTCAATGACATATAAATCCATATGTCACATTTGATAACTTTGCGACGATTAAGTCGCGTGTTTTTCGAGTAGATGTCCTGTAGTTGCTTACGACACTCCAGTGCCTCTTCCAACTGCCCTTGTTTATTATAAGACATGGCTAAATTATCATAGATAATTGCTAGATTTGGATGTGTATACTGAAGCGAAAGTTTGCCAATCTGTAATGCTAGCTTATAGTGTTCGATGGCTTTCTCATATTTCTTTAAACTGTAATACAATTTGCCAATATTGTTGTGCGCAATTGCAAATGCGGGATCGTTATGAGGAAGAGTGTTCGATTTCAGGTTTAAAGACTCTTTGTAAGCATCCATTACTTGTTTAGGACGCTTTTGATCCGCGTGCACCTTTCCAATATTATTGTAAATGCCTGCAATTAAAGCTTCATTTTGTTTCGGTGCATACATACAGTGCTTAATCGCCTGATTAAAGTTCAAGAGAGCAGAATCATAATTACCCAAATGCATATATGCAATTCCCAAATTATTATAATCCGATAGAAGAGATGGATCAGTAGACGAAAAGCGTTTTAACTTAAATTCCAGCATTTTTTTATTAAATTCGATTAATTTTTCATGACCTCCTCGGCTCTCGTATATCGAGCAAAAATCATTACTCAAAGTTCGGAGAGATTCATCGTCGGAAGTAGTCAAGTTATCTTTTATTTGCTGGAGCGCAAATCTGAGCGCCTTCTCATGCTCTCCCATTATAATCATTAATTTCGCTAAATTCAGCAATGATTTGGGTGTGGAAATTTGTTTCACCAAAGACTCCGATAGTCTTCGTAGCTCTTGATCTTCCTCCCCGGACAACTTTAACTCAACAATCCAGACACCTTGACTGTCGCATACACAACCTTTCACGCGAAAAACTGCTCCCATTGTAAATAAAATCTCACTTTCTGCTTCATTGAATGCGCTTTCACTTGAAATATTTGCATAGGCAAACTTATTAGCTTGATTATCGATATGAATTTGAAATAGAACATGTTGTGTATCCGGTGCAGAGCCTTCACCAGCATAAGCAAGAGCTACATTTGTCTTCATTCTTGTAGATAAGAAGCCGCCAACAGAGAAGAAGCCCCCAATATTATCTCGAATTCTTCTATCGAATTTTTCATTAGTCATCAACTGTCCTCGATAGACAGTTTCTGAGACCTCTCCTGTTTGTTGTTGAGAATCATGTCGTTCTATTAGTTGCATGTGTAGGTAGGGGTGGACCATTTTTTTTAACGGAACTTAATTAGTGACATTAATTAATGACTTTCATTAGCCATTAATCTTAATGGTTAATGTTTTCTAAGAAAAACTTAATTCATTAATATTAATGATTAATGAAAAACATTAACATTAATATTAATGATTAATGAAAACATTAATTTTAAAATTAATGTTAATGTTTTTCATTAATCATTAATATTAATGAATTAAGTTTTTCTCAGAAAACATTAAGCATTAATATTAATGGTTAATGAGAAACATTAACATTAATATAAAATTAATGTTAATGGCCCACCCCTACTAACTGCTATTAGCTATTTTTGCTTTCAGAAGATGAAGTATATCATACTTCTGAATAAATTTTCTCATAGTATTACTCGTCAGTATGGGAGCTAGTCAAAAGCTTGATGAACGCGAAAATAGCATTTTACGCGAGTAGTTAATCGGAGAAACCAGTGGAGGCTTTGATTTGATAATAGATTAATTCAGAATTCAAACTTTCAAGTCTGAAAGCATGGGCAATGATGATAATATTGCCAGTGTGCCATTTGTCATAGACGCTCATACGACTATACTCTGAAAGAAAAAAAGGAGTTTTACAGAACCATTTTAGGGGTTCTGGTATCGGGTAAAACACAGAACCCTCGAAAAAGGTCCTGACTGAAAAAAGGTTCAGTAAAGAAATAACGAAACCGTATGTGATTTTTCTTCAAAAAAGGTTCTGTCCTACGTATAAGGTGTTCCATGATTTAAATGGTTTACCGTTGGGATTTCCCTTATCTCTGTATCCATATTTCGATATTCTTATATCTATACCCTTACAACTATATCCTTATTTGTATATTTCCTAAAAAAGTGTAGTTCCGGGAAAACTTTAGAACCTTTCTGATTTTGGCACTGTCTGAAAACCTTTCAGAGTTTCCGAATATTGGTGTTCAAAGTCTTCTAAACCGAAACAAATAGTTACAGTACTTTCTCACAAAGTAATATCAGAAACTGCAAAAAGGTTTCAAAGCTCACCAACCTGGGAATGCAATTAAGGATCTGAACAATATCGGCAGTCACACAGATGTCGAACCCATGTCGTCTATCATAAAAACATCAAAATGACAGATCGTTATTTTTCGAATACTGATATGTAACTTAGCCATTCGCTGAGATCCATTTGAGGAATCTAAAAGAAAGGAAAAATTAATATTAGGTTTTTGATTCTTTAATGTAACTCACCATTTGAATACAATTCATTCCAAGAACCTAAAAGAGAAAAAAATCGATATTCCAATATAACTTTTTTATTCTTAAATGAAGCTTATTATTTGAATAAAACCTACTTGAAGAATCTAAAACAAACAATAAAAACTTAATATAATTTTCTAATTCTTGCATATAACTTACTGATTGGACAAAATGTATTGAAAGAATCTAAAAGAAAACGAAATCTTGATATTAGCTGTTGATTCTTCAATGTGAGTTACCCTTGGAATTATACAATTGTAAAAAGCTACACGAAAAAAAAAGAAATTTTGATATTAGGTTTGTATTCTGAAATAAAACTTACTGTTTGGATGCAATCTATTTGAAGAATTTCAAAAAAAGAGAAATTACTATAGGTTTTTTATTGTTCTATCCTGTGATTTTAAGAAAGAATCAGTTATAATGATCATCTGAAACCAGAAGTTTGTAGTGTTCTCAATCACTACAACCTTTAAAAATTATTATGGCTATTTTTAATCGTTTTTTCTTGAAATTTAACGAAACAAGTTAGCTTTAGAGAGTAGTCTTATAGCTACGTCCTTATTTCTTTAGCCTTAATACTGCATCTTATAGCTATACCTCGTTATTCATGCCTTGATATCTATACCATTACAATTCTTTTATTTTCAGCATGCCTTTACGATTGCGTTCTTATATCTTGACCGTTTTATTTATATCATTATACTAATAACCTTATATGGATTTCCTTATTACTATACGATTATTTGTGTATTCGTGAAAGTATATGTTTAGGACTTTATCCTTGGATTCATATGGATTACATTAAATCCTCTATCTTATTTGTAAGATGTGAAGTTCAACGACATGTGTGCACATCAATTGCGTATGATATGGCTGAATAATTTCAGTGTTAAATGTTTAATTGAATGGTTTCTTTTGTTGACGTTAACGAGTGTTTTAGAACAAACACGATAGACAACGATAATATGATAATAAATCGTATATAGTCGACGCACACGATACTTGAAAATATTATTGGAGCTTCATTAGAGTCGTCGAATTGTGAGGATAGTCGCAATTTATCTCAAAGCAGTTGGATTACTAAATATGGATAATAGTATTATTTGCCTTTATAGTTATTTGCCAGATTTAGCATATATTAGCTAGGCGTTGAGGAAACTATGGTGATTTGTTTCAATCTTTTCCCGGAAATGACAAACAGGTGAAAATGTAAAACCAAAAGTAAAATTACTTGAGAAGAAAAGAAAATTCACCCGATCTCAACGGCTTGAGTGCAAAAAGCATTCTCAAGCGATGAATAAATCGAATATTAGAGCACAATAACGTATCATGGAGTAAAAAAAAAGAAGAAAGTATGCAATAAAATAGTTCTACTGAATGTACCATAAATTACATTTGAAAACATATTTTCTGCTGGCATTTTGATAAAAGACTTCATAATAAATATATCTTGCATCATACTTTGTCTCTCAAAGCGTTTTATGGCAGCACGTTTGAACTGTGAAACCCTAAAGAATTGAGCAGAAATGATAAAATATTTTACACTTCAGTATTTTTTGGTAGAGAATTTGTTTTTAGAATGGATCATTTTTTGACAGAACTTTTCAAGGTTCAGTCTTATTGTACAAAACTTCTTCGGTTTAGCATTGCAGAAACAGAACCTTTTACGGTTCAACATTTTTCTGCTGAACCTTAGACGGTTCAATATCATGGAACAGAACCTTTTGAGTTCCCCTTTTGGATAAAAAACATTTGATGGTTCTACATCTTTACGCAGAACTATATCTGGTTCAGTATTATTGTACACTAAAGTTTTTATGGCTCAGGATCATTTTGTCGAACCTTGCAAAGTTCAGCATCATGGGACAGAACCTGTCGGATTCCGTACTTTTGACTAGAGAACATTTTATGGTTCGGTATTTTTTCACAGAATCTTAATAGATTCAGTGTCATTGTGCAGAACCCTTTCGGTTCAGTATTCTTCAACACAGAACTTTTTATGGTTTTGAATCTGTTCCCGAAACCTTCAAAAGTTCGGTACTGTTGGACAGAGCTGTTGATAGTTTCGTATTGTCATGCAGAACTTGAAATGGTTCCGCATGAGCTATGGAACCATAAAAGGGCTCTACAGAACTCCTTTTTTTCTTTCAAAGTAGAACCATCTTCATCAAAGAGATTCGATATACAACTGTTCTGAATATTGAGAAGTAACTTTTATTTGCCAAGGTTCTTTTAATTACCCAGTACATTTGATAATTTATTTAGGATGCGTATGTGAAGAAAAGAACAACGCCCACACCCAACAAAATGATCATGCTAAGGCAGATTTTTGATTTTAGTGATAATGATGAAGGCAAAAAAATTATTGATTAAGAAATTCAGCAATTTTTTTCAGCATTGGCGCAATACGTGGATATCCGTCGGTTGATGCGCCTTCCAGTCGATTCGTGACGTAAGCAAAGGAGAAATTTTTTGTTGGTGCACAAAAACCGATACTTCCACCAAAACCTATAATTAAATATGTTGAATATCAATGAAATGCCCATATCCTTTGTTTTTCGTTACCATCGTGACCAAAAGTGTCCGGTCCAAATTCTGGGAAAATGTCATGGAACAATAAAAAGCCCATGCCAAACGAAACGTTTAGTTGCATGACTTGATCAATTTCACCTTCAGGTGTATTCGATCGAATAGCCGATTTGAGAATATCTTCGTTCAATAGTCGTTTGAATTTTCCACCATCCAAATCAGTATTTAATACTGAATATAATTTAGCAATAGACCAAGCAGTAGCAATTCCATTGGCTGCAGGTATCTCTGCTCGACGCGTGCGAGGATCATTGAATAAAGCAATTAGTTCTATGTTAGATTCGTCCATATTTTGTTTTGTATTGTCACTTAATTCGACTAGCGATACCCTATATTCCTGGTTTATTGGTAGACCTATGAAAAATTCGAAGTCAAATGGATCCGACATCTCCTCTCGAATGAATTGACCCAAAGATCGTTTCTTTGGATCCACGCGTCGAATGAGTTCTCCTGCAAGCCATCCATAGGTGTATGCATGATAGCCATGTGCTGATCCAGGTGACCACAATGGTGTCATTTGTTCTAATGTATTAACCATTGCTGTCCAATTCAAAAATTGTTCGAATGGCGTCGAAATGTAAGGTAATCCTGCTCGATGGGACATTATGTCGGCTACAGTGGTATTTTCTTTTCCATTTTGTCCATATTCAGGCCAGTAACGAGTTACTAAAGCTGAATAGTCGAGAAGACCACGTTGAACCGCAAGTGCAATAGCGGTAGCAACAAGACCTTTTGAAGTCGAGAAGACCATTTGCAAAGTTTCGACATCGTAAGGTTTTGTTCGCGATTGATCAAACCACCCACCGCCTAATTCAAACGCTAATGATCCCTGATAATAAGCCGCTATGGAAGCACCCAGATCTCGATCTTGTACGAAATTTTCTCGAAATAAATTTCGAACAAATTCCCAACCAGGTTTGATAGTACCACGAATATTGTAATCGACTGGCTCAGAATAAGCCACTAATGAAAAGATAAAATGACTCCAAACAAAAGCAATCGAGTACTTCATTCTATTAGATTGAGGGAATGAATGACATTCTAATGGCGATGATAAAGATCAAGTTGAATAAATAACGATAGTTGAGGATTATGAAAAAGACAATAATGAATACAAAAATGATTTTGTAGTTTCGCCTCTATTCGTTAATGACACATAGATTAATTCATCGATCTTTAACGACAAAAATCAGCGACTATTAGTAAGTATCGTTGTTGAATACTACGAGAATTATTCATTCTGATGAAATTTTGGTGTTGAACAAACAAAATCGTCTATCCGATTACACGAAAACTAGGGATTTCTTTTAATTTTTAAGTATATTTTCTTAATTTTTGTTATCAAGGGGTGGGTGTGAGTGATTAATTGAAAAAGCATCCAAATATACCCACACTCACACCCTCAAAACAGTTATCACGAAATAAAACTAAAAGGTTTTGTGTCCTACCACTTAATATATGCGATTTCTATTTATATGTAGAGTGCTTGAGTTTAGCCACACATCAAAGAACACACAATGAAGAAACCTTATTTTTGTTCGGTGGAAATTGGCATCAGAGATATTTTTCTTTTCTTTCCTTGTCACATTCTCTTCCCATGCTGTGTTTTTGTATTTATCCCAATTGTTGTTTTCTTTTCAAAGGAACCAAGTTCTTACAAAGAAATGACACAAAGAGTAATCTTCATTTTCAATTCTTATATTTTTTTGTTGGGATAGAAATGAATGTCAGAGGTTTCTTTCCTTTCTCTTGTCATTTATTTTAGGTTTTCACCCAAGTAATCGCTCTCTCTATTAATAAATGTCTTGCGATTCGTCATTTTTTGTTTAGAAATCTTTTAGATATTTCTCGAATGGTAAACAATAATTATCAAGGAAAGAGGGGTGGCAGAATTCTCCCAAGAACAACCACCAGAATTCTGTAAGAATAATACCTACATGACTTAAAGGCGTAATGAACACTATCAACAGAGAATTCTGTTTCCCTTACTGAATTCTGTGTTACTGTATACACACACTATCTTGGGTCGAAGGCAGAATTCTAAACAGAATTGATCATTTACCAGCAGAATTTTGTGAGAATTCTGTTTCTCATAAAATGTTTTTTACTAGTTTCAGTACATGAAATAAGAAATAAAAAGACATCAATGGAACTGTTATAGTTGCAGTTGTAGAGCTACTTGTTTGTTGAAACTGTTGTAACAGTACTAAGTGTTGAAGAGGTAGTACTAGTTGCTGTACTCGCGGTCAAATTTGTGGTATTCATCGTTGATCAACTGAACATCGTACCACTGTTTATTTTGCTAGTCAGTGATGCATTTGATTTGTTCTCGACTACAAAAATTCATTCAATGATATATTTTAGACTGAATTAAAACTTATATAGTTTTCAATATTCAAAATTCAATAAAAATCGAATTTTGCTTTTGCGATGTAGGCAGTTCGACCGGTGCAGAAAATGTAATCAATAGTCTTACGTACTGATGCCATGCTCACGATGAATTTTTTTCCTTTTTACTTATAGCGTAAATAGAAGGAAATTAAATACAGCAAAATAACAAATTATTGGCGGAGGTTTAATATGGCTTTTTCTCTATCAAAGTATATTGTATGTATGCTTAGGGATGACTAATCATAGATATTACAACTATTCAAATATGTTGTCTGCGCTGCACAGCACGAGAGAAATTCAGTAAATACAAACAAAATAAAAGACACTCACCTTGTATAAGAAGAAGTATAATGGCAGCTATTCCAGTCAATACAAGAATCAGTATCACCAAGGTGATTAACGTAAAACAACTGCGTCAGAATAGATTTCTTAAAGGCAAAATGAGTTAATTTAATTTCTGTCCATTTATGCAACTTCTATTATGTGAATTTTTCAGTTTGCATGAATTGCTTATGCTACACCTAGAGTGTATGTGTTTGAAATAGTTAGATTTTATGATCAATTTCAAAATAATTGTTTTCAAGTAAAAGCTTAAGCAAACTTATAACTCACCGGCTCTCATGTAGTGTATCGTGTCGCGACTTGCCTATTTCTATGGTTGAATCTTTAATTTGCGAATGTTCTTCGTCCATTAGAATTCCTGATGCCTACCAATTAAGACATGGATTAGTATACATTTTAAGTTCTAGATAATTACAAATCGATGCAGCAGAAGAATGAAAGATCTTGACATGACTGCTCGATTGCAGATCTCCTGCTGAATTCTATCATATGACTTTCGGTCGATAAGGTAACGGTGAGATTTTTGACAACTGCATGACTCTAGCTTGTAGCTTGTTATAGGCTGAAAAGAAATAGAACGACTGTCATTCCTATGAAAGTGCACTATGTATATATACTACTTCGATGATTTTGTCCTTAAATCGCTTGTTCATGACCTCATAACAAGAAATGAAGCATTATATTTTTCCAATCAAATTGAGTCTTCTGTCTGATTCTTTGACAAAGCAAAACGAAACAAAAAAAAAAGAAAGTTGATGACACTAAATTATGCCAGGTGCCTGGAATTCCGAATACAGGTAGGCATGCACCGAGCCCGAACTACCCGGGTTCGGTCATACCCGGATTCGACCATACCCGGATTCGACCATACCCGGATTCGGCCATACCCGGTTACGGTACTACCCGGATTCGGTCATACCCGGTTTCGGTGCTACCAGGTATTCGGTACTACCCGGGTTTCATCATACCCAGATTCGGTACTGGAATTCGAGGGTCTACTTATTCGTATCCTTCGAAGCATAGAAATGAATAACAAATAGTACCTATAGATCGATAATAATAAATGATTTTATTTCAAAGGTTTATGGCCTTTTCCTCAATCTATCATAGATAATCTTATTTATCAGGAAAGTATACAATTAAATGAGCTTTTATGAATATTTCTATAGGACTCAGCTACAGAAAATTGTCGAATGGTTCTCCTTATTGAAATGATCCTCCTGATAGTCTAAGTAGGGATGTGAAAATTCGAATACTACCAATATTAATACAATTTAGTATTGGTGATATTGATATCAGTATTATTAGTATTGATATTTTTACTAGGCCGATGGAAAAAATCTTACATCTGTATTTCCGGAAAATTTAATAAGGAGAACCATTCGACGATTTCTTGTAGTTGAGTCCAAGATAAATATTAAGAGAAGCTCATTTAACTGTATCCGTTCCTGATAAATGAGATTAACTATGATAGGTTGAGCAAGGTAGAGGATCTTTGACATGAATTCATCTTTTATCACCTACTATATATATCCATAGGTGCTATTTATTATTCATTTCTATGCTTCGAAGGATACGAATACGTAGACCAGAGAATCCCATACCGAATCTGGATATGATGAAACCCGGGTATGACCGAAACCGGGTAGTACCGAAACCGGGTATGACCGAAACCGGGTATGACCGAAACCGGGTATGACCGAAACCGGGTGCGACCGAAACCGGGTATGACCGAAACCGGGTGCGACCGAATACTGGGTACGACCGAACCCGGGTAGTACTGACCCGAACTACCCGAGTTGTACCCGGTTCGGTGCTTGCCTAAATACAGGTACTGTTTAACGCAAATATCTATTCAGATTGTTTATACAATATATTAGAAACAAAATACAAATACACCGGCAAACATAGAAGTGATTTAATATGGATAGTACCGCGTATGTCATTTGGCTTATTATTGGGATTCTGAGCCACGCATAGTAATGGTTGCTTGAGAGTGTGGGTGTGAGTAAAGAGATAAGCACAGTCTCGTAATCTAATAGGTCTCATATTATTGTCGTCTGATGAAGATATGTTTGATAAAAACATTGATTTCTTTCATTGGTTGCCTATTAATCTCCTTTTCTCGATTGAAGATTTATTTCATCCTGCTGATGGGATAAAAGCAAATACAGATTAAACTTTATCTGCGCAAATAACAATGTTATATCAATACTATTGACGTCAGAGCTGTTTAGAAAGAATGATTCAGTACGTACTTAGAAGCTTTCATGTCACTTGCAATTCATTGCTTCTATAAGGAATTTTAGCTGATCATTTTGAAATTATGCGATTAGACTGGGAGATGATTCTAATTTTATAGATTTACAACGAAGAATGTTAAAATTTTCAATTGTACTATTTCTATTGCTTGTGTTGAAATTCTTTTCCTATTCTTCGGCACAAGACAAACCCAAATTAACGTTAGATGGATTTTTCAATTATGTTGAATATCCAACCGTGATCTTGTCACCGACGGGTCAACATCTACTCATTGAAACTTTGCGACCATCATGGGAGACAAATTCTCATTCGCACGATTTATGGTTATATGATATTCAGCAACAGCAAAAGCGGTTGATTATCGCAGACGTTAGCGAGTACTTTGCACCAATATGGTCACCAGATGGTAAATGGGTAGCATTTTTTGTAAACAACAATTCTATCACAAACAATTCTCGACATTCATTTGAAAAATTAGACACTACTGAGAAACTCATGTATTTCTATTCGGTTACTACAGAGAAACTCATTGCTGTTGAAATCGGAACTGTACAACCATCATTTATCACATGGTCCGATGATGATAGAATCCTTTATTTTGTTGCTCAGGCAATGTGGTCAAAAGAAGAAGAAGAAGATGCACATAGAGTAGAATGGAAGAATGTAATTAACCATCGACAGATTACACCTGGCGAACATAGTGTGATCTATCGAATAACTATTAATACAAATAATCTACCTCTATTTGCAAATGTCAGTATTGTAGCCAATGTGTCCTTGACGGTCAACGAACTGTTGTATGTTCCATATCAACAACAGCTTATTTTTACATCACGAGGAAGGTCATATGAAGATTTGGACAATTTTGAATTATACTCGATTCAATTGAATAGTTCATCATCATCATTATCATCATTATCAAGATTGACCAACATGGAAGGAGTCGAACAAGAACTAAAACTATCAAGTGATGGTAAACATGTATTCTATCGGTTGTGGGCACTCAGTTCAGGTAAAGTTCAAACTACTCAACGACGACTTTTTTCATTGGATTTAACTACTGGGAAAGTTGATCGATTGGGGAAAAAATTTTGATGGTGTTATCACACAATGTACAGTTAAATCGGGTGGTGGTGTTCACATCATAGGACAGTTGGGACTCAATGCTCAAGTTTATACACAAGAGTCAATAGCAGATGACGCGATTCAGCAGCGTGGATGGAACGGAACTTATGAACGTTTTAGTTCGTTATCACATCAATCAGGTGGCCCAGTTGCATTTGTATTTTCATCATTCGAAAAACCAAAAGAAGTATATTTGGCTGATAGTATCGATCAACTTATGTCAGCTAAAGCGATTACAAACACCCAGGTCGTGGACGTACGGCGGGAAACGGCCGGAAAGCACAGGAAAGCGCTGGAAACTGGAAGCAGTATTCCAGTTGGAAGTTACCGGATTTTCTTCCTGTAGATTCCGATCAACTTTCAGATGTAAAACACAGAAAACTGACCGGAAAACNAACTTCCAGATGTAAAACACAGAAAACTGACCGGAAAACACAGGAAACTGACCGGAATCCACAGGAAAAAAATCCGGTAACTTCCAACTGGAATACTGCTTCCAGTTTCCAGTGCTTTCCCATGCTTTCCGGCCAGATACGGTGATTTTTCCGCATCTTTCCGGCCGGTTCCTCCAGTATCCGTCCTCCGGAATCATTGACCTGGGCAATAATGTATTATTTACACAACACAATTTACCTCAAGTAAAAGCATACTACTGGAAAAATACAGCAGATAACCAAGTAATAGAAGGTGTTTTACACTATCCACCGGGAAAATCCAATGGAAAGAATTTACCGCTCCTAGTTCTAATTCATGGCGGTCCGAATGCAGCAAGTCTAAATGAACTTCAAGCCAATTGGAACAACTGGGCTACGATAGCTGCCACTGAAGGTTGGCTCGTTTTAGAACCTAACTATCGAGGATCAACCGGATACGGTGATAAATTTCTCGGCGAATTTCGCCATCGACTACTGTCATTGCCCGGTGAAGATATTCTAATGGGAGTTGATCAACTTATAGAAGATGGCATAACCGATTCGAAAAGGCTTGCAGTTGGCGGCTACAGTTATGGTGGTTTTCTAACAAATTGGCTGATTACTCAAACGACACGATTCAATGCTGCTTTGTCGGGTGCTGGTAGTACTGAACATGTATCAAGCTGGGGTACAATGGATTTGCCAGTACTTCTCAGTTATTTACATGTAGGTTTTCCTTGGGAGGTACCAAAAATCTATCAAAAAGAATCATCAATCTATCAGTTGAATAAAGTACGCACACCGACACATATTGTTACGGGCCAGAGTGATACACGAGTCGACCCTGATCAAAGTTATATGTTAGAACGTGGCCTTTACTATTTGGGCATGCCCGTGCAATTGTTAGTTTTTCCAAATGAAGGACATGGCATTGAGAATGATCCTTGGAATGGTAAAATAAAAGTTCGAGAAGAACTTAAATGGTTACAGAAATACGGGTTAGAGAAGTACGAGAATCAGCCGTTACCAAATGAATGCATCACAACAACTAGATCTTTCTTTATTATTGCTGCATCATTCTTTATATTCAATATTATGACTTAGTTCTTTTAAATAAAAAGATTTGACAATTGACTTTGAAACTAAACTGAATGAATTCAGTCTTGACTTGAGAGACAGGATTACTAGCAATGTTTTTCAGACTTGATCGGGTGTTTGCTGTGTGAACTAGATGGCTTCAATATCGTCTCATCTTCAGCATCCACTAGTTTCTAGATTCGTAACTGTTTTTTGTCTATTATTTAAATCAATAGTCGATCCATCTCTTTGATGAATGTGAACCATTAAAATTCGTGTAAAATGAACAAAACATTCTTCAACATTTTCATTTGTTTTTGAACTTGTTTCAACATAGGACAAATTATTTTTTTTCGCATAAGCTTCAATCATTTCATGCGATATCTTGCGTCTCAATTTCAAATCAGATTTTGTACCAACAAGAAATATAGGTGTTTGTTCACGGCACAATCGTTGAACATTTTCAAGCCAGTTATTAACATTATGAAAACTTTCTAAATTTATTATATCAAAACAAATGACAATACCATTGGCATTACGATAAAAAGATGATAGAGCATATTTGAAACTATCTTGACCACCTAGATCCGATATTACTAATTTGCACCGCGTAGAATCGATTTCTAATGTTCGAATTTGTACATCTATTCATAAATAAAAATATAGAAAAATATACGAATAGTAATAAATATAAAATAATAACCATAACCGATCGTCGCTACATTGCCTGTTGAAAATGTATTTTGCGCGAATCTTTGCAAAATTGTCGTTTTCCTAAAGAATCTAATTGTTCAATACATCTATGAGAAGAAAACTACTATACCCAACACCACTATCACCAACAATTGATATATTAAAAACAAAATCAAAATCAACACCAGTTCTATAGTTTGTTGTCATCATCACTACATATACTTTGATAATACTATCAGTTTTTAACTATAGTGAAACGTTTTTCTTTATATACTTGCCAGGTAGACAATTCATGTTGACTTATATGCTGACGTGGGCAGACAGATAAACCATATGATTCAAAACAATCTTTATTTACAAATATACTGTAAAAAGAAGTTCGCAAATTAATAAACAGAAAAGAAAATTTTTGATAGAGTATTAAACAAAAAAAAAGTTTATGATTCTGCAACGAGACACAAAACCTTTTCTCCGTATATGACTTGGAAACAGGGTTTTTGTTCCGTGTGGGTGTGCGTGTATTGGCATTGATCATTGGAATAGAAAGGGTAGCACCGCAGCCAAATTGAATTAAAATCTAATTTACAATTTTTTTTATTATGCAGCAAAGCTGTGATCCGAGAAAGATCCTTATAGCATCGGGAATAGAGAAAGATAATAATGAGGAAAATGAGAATGAGAAAATGGTGGAGAAAAGATATCAAGTTATAACCCGAAGGCGACATAAGAACAGTAACTGAAACAGCAATTAAAACGAACAATGAAGACAATAACAAAAAACAATAACAAAAACAAAAAAGTCCACTGAAAGAGAAAATGCGTTGCAACACATGCAGAGAACAAGAATAGAAATAAGCAAGTTATCAACATGCGGGGATCAGAATGTCTCAGGGAAGTCTTGGAGAAGTTGGGGTTCTTCCATCTCGAAAAAGGGAATTGAAGAAGAACCAGAGACCGACCTGAGCCGTGACATGATTTTTCCGATAATTGACGTATGGCTGAAGAAAATCTAATTTACAATTACGTTCATACATAATGAATATTTCATGTTACGTTTTTTTCGAGAACGTAGACGAGATATTGTATGCTATAAGTTGAAGAAAATAATTTCTTTTTCTATATGAAGACTCCCTTTTTAATTTTGAAGAGTTCTTCGATCAATCTTACACATGATGCTATACCGTTCATTCCATCGACATTCTTGTCTAAAACATTCAATGCTGGAAATTTTTGCGTGAGAGCCATGATGAATGAATGGTTAGTTATTCGCGAAGTACAATCAGGATATTGTTGAACAAAATAAGCACATGTTTGTCGTAAAAATACCTGTTGAATAGCTAGGAACGATTCTATAACAAAATAATAAAGCAAAAGTCCTAATTCAGATTCAATTTAACTCGAGATTATAAACCCTGAGCGATCAAATCGGAATACGTTGGCAACGATATTACTTCATTATTTTCGTACTAAAGCAGAAACAATAAAATAAATAGTTGATACAATTTATTAAGAGAAATACATCACTACCAGTAGTATTCTTTTTCGAGATTTTTTCGAAGAAATACTTGTTGTAACATTTTTAATTTGTCTACTATGTTTGTTGTGCTTTAATATTGATGATATACTCGGATCAAGTAGAACTGAATCTGATGTAATTGACATATCAAAATTCATTTTGAATCCCTTCGGTTGACCAATAATTTGATCATATGATGTAAATTCGAAATAATCAGTAACTTCAAGATCATAAGAGTGTATTCTATGATGATTTTGATCAAGGTGTCGGTGTGAGGGTCTGGATATGGTTAATGTTATTTTATACAGTCACCCACGCGCTAACTTGATGAAAAGAAATAGTAAGATGCTCATCGTTTTTTTTTGTACTGGTCACAACTGAAAGGAAAATATAGATCACTTATTTGGTGAACATGCGGTGTACATGAAACAATGTTTTGATGTGCGAAAATAAGAAGTAGGGAAATTTGAGTTACACTTCATTAACTCAGGTAAACACTTTATGTTAGAAAAAAAGAAAAAATATGTAACACCTACATATACAAAGTAATATCTCTTGCAGACTGACATTAAAAAGTAAGCATTTTGATATCGGCTGGTAAGTAGTCTTATTCGATCATCGATATTTTTTACATTAGCGATGTGTTTGATTTTTGCAATATAGCGGTGTAGATAATAACGACAGCAAAAATGAGGAAAGATAAACATGCATTTTTGTGTTTAACATGAAGATATTGAAAAAACTCAGATAGAAAGTGTTAAAGAGACCCCGTTGTAACTTAACGCAATTCACAAAATAGAAATTTATGTTTCTATTTAACCAATCAACAGCAAATTTCCTATTTTCGATTCCTAATCTGAATCTTTTCTTTATTATTCTTTTTTTCCTATTTATAGTATACAACCCACATGCACACACCCTCAAGAGAGATATGCAGAGAGAGGAAAGCAAGAATGAAAAAGAGCGGTTGACATATGTGCATCTCGAGTTGAATTGGATATATAAGAAATACATAACGTATAAAGACGAAACAAGAATGTATAAGAATGAATAAATAAATAAATAACTTGTTAGAGTACTCTCTAACACCTTCGATAGGGTTTATGAAAATTCAACGTATGATACACCCTTTTAAAGTTGTTCAGTCATATAAACACTATGATAAACCGTTTTATTTCGTCTTTTGATGGGCAAATAAAAGGATTTATCGCATGCTACTAAACGGTAGAAAAGGATATATCATACGTTGCATTTTCATAAACGCTTTAAACGTTTATCATTCGGCGCTTTTTTTATCAGTGTAAACTAGATATTGTGAATATTCGCTAAAATGATAATTAAGACACTTGCCAAGTCTAGCTTATGCCTAAATTAGAATTTCGACAGATGCACCTGGTAAAAGCACACTAATATCACTCGCCTTCCAACGTATTCTTTAAATCTTCAATTTTCATTTCGTTTGCATTCACTAAGCCTGTTCTTTTCCATTTTAATATGCAACGCCATTCGAAATAATCGAAAAACATCCCTTGCTCTTACTCAACCTTTTTTTCTTTTCTTTAATAAAAATAAGTTTGCTAGTACTATAAAAGTTACACAATGAAGTTCTCTGTGCTCGCGCTTTTTTATGGACTGCAAGTATTCAACAGGCTATGATTTCTTGAAATTTTCCAAGTATTTTTCACATTTTACATTGTAGTCTCATCCATAGTAACAGTACACCTATAAAAAAAGGTAATAGTGAAATCACTTTTCTTTCACACTTGATTTCACCTTATTTTGTTGATTACCTAGTTTCACTCTGTTCAAAAGCAACCTGGAATTCTAAACCTCTCACAGTCATCCCTCTCGACTCTAGTACTCAACAGCAAATACAAGATCCTATTGATATTGCATTCGATAGTGAAGGTAACATCATCGTTACTGATCTTGGTACGCAAAGTGTACGAAAATTCTACGAAGATGGTCGTGTTACAACACTCTACACCACCAAAGATCTAATCCCTATCAGTGTCTTTGTCAATCAGTTCGATGATGACGCTATCTATTTCTCAGATCATGCAGATAATACAGTGAAAAAATTGTCAAAAGATGGCAAAACAATGAAAATTGTAGCTGATCATCAGTTTTTAGAGTCACCGATGGGTATCTATGTTGATCGTAAAGGAAATGTATATGTTGGTGATTTGGGAAAGAATCGTATTGTGAAGTATTTGGCTAATAATCAAGGAATCCAAGTAATTGGTCAAGGTGAAATAGGCTCCCCTTCTAGTGTCTATGTTGATGAAGATGGTGATGATGCAGTGTATGTAAGTGATACGCATGGTAACCGTATATTGAAGTATCGTTCGAGTTCAATAACGGGAGGTGTGACAGTCGCTGGTGGACAAGGAACTGGCAGTGGATTAAATCAATTGTCTGGGCCCTATCAAGTACTGGTTGATTCAACAACAGGTCAGTTCTAAAAGCATGTCCTCACTCTCTGATTATAAATGATAGTCGATTCGTCCCTATAAATATTCATATCCCAATAATCGATTCTCAACTAGTCCCCCTCATCGACATCTAACTGATCTTTTCCAATACCCATTTTATTGTGGAGAATCAAGAGAAAAAGAAGACAAATCATTTGGTCAGTCTTATCTTCACAGCGCATCCGCATTTAACTCTTGGCAGCTATCCTCATCGTAAACCGATTTTTTTTGAAAGAGTCTAAGTCAATTCTTCTAGAAAAAAGGTATATTCTGATGTAAACTCGTCTCGTTTTCTTTCTAGGTTCACTATTCATAGGTGATACCTATAACAAGCGTATCGTGAAATGGGCCAAAGATGCAAAACAAGGTGAAGTACTAAGTGGTACAACATCTATCCAATGGACTGCTGGGATGAAATTCGATCGTGACTGGAATTTGTTTGTAGTTGAACAGAGTAAGAAACGTGTACTCGCTTTTGAGTATGATGCAAGTTCTTGTAAGAACTGACACGTTATTTTTAATGTTTGTGTGTAACGAAAAGAAGCAAAA
Source organism: Rotaria socialis (assembly GCA_905331475.1). Classification (NCBI taxonomy): domain Eukaryota; kingdom Metazoa; phylum Rotifera; class Eurotatoria; order Philodinida; family Philodinidae; genus Rotaria; species Rotaria socialis. The sequence continues at coordinate 46,980 of CAJNYU010003845.1, forward strand.
CAAACAGAAAATATAAAATTGCCCTGAAATCATTTGGTTTTAGAGAAAGTTTGCATTTTTCCAAGTTCACGGCTCCTTCTGTCTCGATCTCTCATCTCAAAAGTTTAGAGTTATAGCTCAGCTTTTTATTTAATGCAAAAAAAAAAGAGAAAATAGTTTTATTTGTTTTGGCATCGATCATATTTCAATATATACAAACAAATTAATCTATGTTGTTCGTCTTTTAAGCATGATTTAATCTACAAGCATATTCTCGTTTGCTGAAACCGGTGATGTTGAAGTTGTTCCTTGATTTGGTGGTAATGTATAAAATCCATCTGTATATAACAATTGATTTGATTTAACTTTCGCATCAAGTATATTTCTGACATCAATTAATGTTCGTTCATGTTGTCCATGAAATGCATAGACACATAATAAAGAATAAATCCTTTCTAATGTTAATGATGTCTTTGAACGAAGCATAGCAAAGACAAAATTACATACAATCTAAACATAATATAATGCAAAAAAAAGCGAACATTGTTTTTACAGCTAAAATGAAATAACATACCGTGTGTTCATGCTCTTTTTTATCAGGCTCAGCTTGATGTTCAACATTCATGTCGTCAACATCAACACTTAATAGTGCTGGCGCTTGAGATGAACTATTTGAAGCTACTTTTGAAGTATCTTCAACTAAACGAAATGTATCTTTAGCTTCTTCTTTCAGTAGACCACAATTTTGCCAGAGATTTATTCGTTTACGTATACAAGCTGTTGAACATTTCAATGATGAACTTAGATCACTGATAGTCCAAGTCTCTACAAGAAAATTTTCAGTTGAAAAAATTTTTTTGTCTTTTGCTTTTATTTACCCTTCTCTTGAAATTTATAAATAATAGCTGCATGAAATGGTGTTACACTAAATTCTAATGTTTTACCACCAATTTCAATTTCAAGATTAACTTGGCCTAGGAAAAATAAAATCGTCTAAAACGACATTTTATGAAAAGAGCGATTACCATAGTTAGGACTCCAATGTAATGTTCGATGTGGTTTTAATGTTTCATAGGCTGTTGTATATGCTACTTGAATTGCTTTCAATTCATCGGGTAAATCAATAGGTGAAAATTTTACTTCTGGCCAATATTGACTTGATATAATTAATGTGTTTATAGGTACACCAGCCGTACTTGCAAGTGGAAAATGAACATGTGCTAATTGTTTTTTAACTAAATCATTCATGAGACGTGAATCAACATAATCTTTGAGCATAACATCACAACCTTGTAAACCACCATCACCAAAACGTTGTTTTAATAAATCAACATAACGACCTTCATGTTCAATATCAACTTTATTCGATTGTCCAGATAGCATACGATCGGCTAGCATATGAATATATTCTTCAACAAATAATTCTGCATGACCATAAATTGATACAAGCATAGACATTAAATCACGCGAATGTGATGGACGAAGAGCACGTTCAGGAGCTAAAAAAATCAGCTCATATTCCTCAAAAATATTCAATTAGAATGTCGATAATACCTGTCAATGCTTCAATTGGTTCTGGTTCCCATTCGTCGTCAAGAAAACATTGACTTGATCGAGTATTTGCAACACCATCAGCTAGAAAATAAAAGAAGGATTCATCGTAAACAAGTTCTTGACATCATCAATCAGCAAACCTTGTGTCAATTCATTTAATTCTAATACACCATGTTCATTCATATTACTAACAATAACACGAATTGTATCTTCACGTCGTCTAAAACCAAGTAGAATAAAAGAAAACGTTTCTAAAAATACGGATACATACGCTAAAAATTGTTTCACATTATGACATGCTAATTCCATCATAACGCCAGTTGAATCAAGATAACGCAAAACTCGTATAGCATTTATAAATGCAGCTAAAATCTCTGTTGTACCAACACCAGGATGTAAAAGACGTTTATTAAATTCATGCCGTACATTATCAATAATTAAGTGACGTTTACCAACAATCGATACACAACGTTTGAGATCATCTAATACTCCTCCGGCACGTGATTCTGGATAATCGATAATTATTTGAAACATATGTCGAGCACCTCTTTCATTCATAACACATCCATAGATATGATGTTTTAATTCTGTTCGACATGATGATAAATCAATTTTAAAAGTTGATTGTTCTTTATCATCATTATTATCAAAATAATTAGTACAGTGCAATTCAAGTATACTAACCCATGTTATAACACCTGTTTCAAACCACTAGAACGAAAAGAAAAAAACAAATCCAACTTTTATCAGTTAGAAATAATTTTCTTAGTTTGTACCTGCTCGAGATGTGGTAAACATGCATGAGATGAATATTGTTCACATATTTGTTTGATAAAATTAGTAATTCGATGTCGACATGCAGCTAATGCTGCACTTTGACAAACACGAGAGAGAAGACCAAGACGTTTACTAAAAGAGAAACGAAGTTAATAGATCATGTTTGTTCTCTTCGGCTTGTTTTCTTACAGAATAAAAATAATAATATCAAATTGTTCTTGTAATTCAACACATTTACATCCAGATGATAATGTTAATTTACAAAATGAACAAGTTGTTGTATCTATTGATTAACAGAAAATATTTAGTATCATATCAGTATACGAAAATGATTGGTTTAGAATAAATTTATATGAAATGTCCAGTGTTCTCCTTTTTTTTTGATTTTTATATCGTAGTTTTTTTTTAGAAACAAACTTTTTAATAATTCAGCACAAGCAATCCGAGCATGTTGTGACGCATATGCAGCTAGATAATATTCAAATATATCAATAAATTTCTCGTAAAATGTGGATTTAATTATGTTTGTCGTATGTAATAATTGTTCTTTGACAGCATTATATGGTAATTTAATCATAAAGTCTTGAATATTGAATAGTTTCAAATTATACTGCTTTTCAAGTGTTTGAAATAGTGTTTTAAGATAATTTTCAATATCAATTAGTTGTTTATTAAAATTAACAAATGCCATATGATATGTATTGATCGGCTGACTTGTTATTTGTTCAATAGTTGTTATAAATTCTGATAGATAATGATCACGTACGAGTGTTAAAAGACCTGCTTTAATAACAGGTATAATTAAATCGAATTCATTCGATATAATAAGATCGTTTATTATTGTATTTAAACGATCCATAATTGTTTTCTATAAACAACGAAAAATAAAAACCGTTGCATTATTGTCTTTTATTTTATGTTTTCAAAAACAAAAAAGAAAAATTAGTATTCGCACCACTACGATGTTTATTTTTAAGACAAATTATATCACTGTACATCGTACAATTGCAAAGAGAACAAATGTTTATCGCAGAAAATCTTGATTATAATTATGAATACGTTGTTCAAGAGATTGTTGTTGAGTATTCGATTCGAACCATGTCACAATAGGTGTTTCAGCATTCATAGCTGCTGAAAATTGTTCAAAACTAAGTGTCCATTGATTATTTGTTTCGTCAGAATTTTCATTATCATCTTCTAGTCCGCGATAGGGTTTACACATTTCACCTGTTAATTCCAAAACAAAAGTCTCAAGTGATGAGAAAAAAGTATTTATAAAAACAACAAAGAGCGTACCAGTTTTAAAAAGAATTGTACTTGAAGTTGTCAATGCATGAAATAGATTTTCATCGTCAGCAGCACTTGTCATTAAATTGTACATAGTTTTGCATAGATGTATAAATTCCGTCTGAAATAATCATATAAATGGTTTTAGAAGTTCTAGTCTCAATGCATACTTAAAAACAAATATTAGTTTCTACCTGATTCATGAGTGGCAATAGACTGAGTTTAATTTTAACATTTTCTTCTTCTTTTGGTTCAACCGAAGTCGAAGTCTGTTCAGTAGAGGTCGCTGCTTCTGTTTGTTTGTTATCACTAGTCTTCGATACAGGATACATTGTTGTTGGTTCTAAGAGTGTTGAAATAGCTTTATCTCGTCGTTTTCCTTCTGATAATTGAAAATAACTTTTTCAAATTTACAAGCAATGATTAAATTAATTTACCTTCTATATGAGCAATAAATATAAGTCTTAATTTATCATTAAACTCTCCATTTAATAAAATATTCCATAAACGGATAAAATTAATAAAATCAATTTCATTTGAATTGGCCGATATCGAATACGTCTTGAAAAGAAAACAATTGAAAATAAATAATAAAATTAAACTTTAATTACATCAAATAATCTCTTTGCTAAATCTTCTGGATGTTCACCAATAAACCACGGTGATAAATATTTACATAACACTAAATATTCACTGCGACCGATACGATAGGTTTCATACGCTAGTTTTCTTGGATCTATTGCTTCTGTTAATGATATACGTGATGCATCCTAAGTAAGTAAGAAAAAAAATTATTTTTATTCATTCATTACTTTGTTTTTACTTTAAAAACATAAAACAAATCTTTTAATTCATATTCAGTAAATGATGTATATTTTAATGTATTCTTTGCAGCTGATTGTAAAATCGATTCAGCCATGGTTTGTACAACTTTTAGACGATGTTTTAAACGTAAACGATTGATATCTTCTTCATTAATATCATTATAATCTTCATAAGATTGTTTTATTAGACGAACAATTTTTTTTTCTTTTTCATCTTCATCAGTTAGAGCATCTAAATAGGATGTTAATATCATAATAGCATCACCATCATCATGACATTGCAATAGGCGATCTTGATTTTCTTTTAATATAGTTAATGCTAATTGAAAAAGTACTTTGATACCATCATAAAAAAATATATCAATAACATATAACGCGGGTTCAAATGGTATTACACTAAATAACAAAATGACATCCTAGAAGTGAAAAACAGATCGACCTTCTTACCAAATAAACAATGTTAAAAACCACGAAAGGCTTATACAAGTAGCAACACCGAGAATTTTCAATTTTTCATATAAATCAGGTAGATATTCATTACAATAGTCATTGAAGACACCTATCAATAGATTTATTTTGAAAAAAAATGACATTGTTTTACACAAAAAAAATATTTACCTTGATCTATCAATGCACCAACTACTTTCGTATTATAATAGTCTGGTAGAAGACGTTCACATAATGCTGCTAATGTCCAAAATGCATCTTCTTCGTTCATATACAATAGGAGTACACCTCCGATAATATTCATCGCTTGACAATATCCTACAAGGAAGAACAAAAAAAAAGACGCATTGAAAAATCAATCATTCGCTACTAACCAACATCAGTATTATGACACGCATATGCTCTTAATAATCGCCTCAATGCACTAATACCCGACTCCTGTTGAAAAGCTTTTTGATCGGGTAATGCACGATAGAGATCACGTTCAATTTCATCATTAGTTGAACCATGAATTGTTTTAACAAGTGACGATTCGTGAACTAACTTTTGATATACATTTGGATTTGCTGCTTTCTGCAACAAGAAACAAAAAACTAAGTGTTTACGTTTCTTCGGGAGAGAAAAACAATTTACTTCATGGATAGCACCACTAAATATTAACCATAATTCATTACGTAATGAATTTGGTATACCTTGAAATATTAATTCATATAATTCATTGGTTCTATATATAGCGGAACCTCGTCCATAATTAGAAAAATGATTATTCCAAGAGGCTTCTTTTAATTTTTGTAATTCTTCAGTATCATGACAACTGAATTGTAAATAGAGTGGATTAGAAAGAGCTACAAAAACAAAATGAATAAATAACAATGATTTTTGTTATCGGCGAGTAACAACTCACTTATTGTCGGAGTGTCAGTCTTTAAATCGGTTATTTCACTATATTGAGATAATAAAGTTGATAGTTTATTAAGCACAAATTCTCGATCATTAAAATTTGAAAAAGTAAATGTTCCAGCCTAAATATATAGACGCCAATGTACTATAGAAATAGTAACAGAAGAAAAAAACACAGCGTATAAATACTCGTTCTTTTGTTATGATTATTAATGCCGATTGTGATTCAATATCTGGTATATTTGAAGTTTCTGGTTGTTTTTCAACAACCATTATATCGCGAAATGGAATAATTAAATTGACTTGATGATAAACCTTTTTTTTCTTTTTCGTGCATCATGAATGTCAATAAGAGAAAAATCGAAATCTTACTTTACTAGCAAAACAAACAAAATTGGTTGATATATAAAGTTTGCCAGATACATTAGAACGGCTATACGGTGCCCATAAATAGCATGGTACTTCACCATCTAACCGTTCATTTAATGGTAAACGAAATCGAGATCGATAATGTTCACTGCGAGTTTTGGCATCAAGATCACGTTTTAATTGAGATATTACTTTAGGTGCCGTTTTTCTAAACAAAAAAATAAAAAATGTCTTTTCAGTAACAAATAAATAGAAGCAACAGTTCTCTCTCAGCTCAATAGAATGAGATAAAATTCATTTGAAAAGCAATGCATTACTGATCGCAACTGCTTCGCAGAAAAAAAAACACAAGGAAAAGAATTGAATAGATTATGAAGCAGTTAGAATTGATTATCTTTATAACACCATGAAATAATGATCTTTTACCTTTCTGCTGTCTGAAAAACTATTTCGCTACAAAGTTTACTTTTAAATATCAAAAAACATCAATCGATTAGTAAATCATACATACTTAGTCACTGCAGGAAAGTAATCTTCTTCACGAAATGCACCTTTCTCAGATAATAACCTATGAAAAAAGACCGATACAATATTAATAACAAACAAAACCAATTACTTCTTAGCAGCAAAATTTGCTAATTGTTCCATCATTTGATAGGTTTCTTCAATATTTCGAAACATGGAAAAATCATGTACATGAAAACGTGTTCCAACACGTATCGTTTCTGATAAATATGCTTGAACACGTTCGAGAGACTAAAAATTGCCAATAAAATTCATTGGAAAAAATAAATCTATTACATACAGTTATATCAGTAAATTTAAGTACAATAGTTATATCTTTGCCCAATAAATATGAATAAAAACATAAATAATTAACCGATAAATAAAGCCAACCTTGACGAGGAACACGTCCACGCCAATAAGAACATGAATAATCTATTTTAGACGATACATATTAGGAAAACGAAATTCTGATTGCCTTTTTTCTGCTTTAGTGAACACTCTTACAAGTAACAAGTTTCTCATCGGCTGGTACATTGAATAATTTATGGAATTTTTTTATTGCATTTTTGAATTTTTCAGATTCAAAATCTATGATCAAGAATATATTTTCATATTAATGCTATTTTTTTTGTTTGGAGTTTTTACCATCTATTTCATCTTCATCTACTTGTGCACATAAACTTTTTATTTTACATTCCACATAATCAGTAACATCAATACCGGCATCAATTCCTCCTGAAAAAAATTACATTAGTTTAAAAAATCAATTGATTCGTTTACCAAGTGTTGGCATTAAATGTTCTTCAATCCATTTCCAATGTTCTTCAATTTCTTCTCTAGAATCTGCTTCAGCAATTACTAAACACAAAAATGAATCAATTCGACCGACATATATTTTCATATAATTTACAATGATAAACTTCTGAATCAGGTCGTTGATGAAGAATTCGATAGCGATTTGTCTACGAAAAATATTTCATAAACATTGTTGTTTATAGTTATCTCGTACTTTGCTATCTAACACAGAATCAATCGTAGCAACAAAGAGACTTGCAAAACCACTTTGTTGTTCATCGTGACCACGACGACGTTGCAATGCAAAATACGGATTCGCTCGATCCGTAGACCTATATTAGATATTCATAGAATCAAAGATATGAAAATGACAATAATGAATGACTTTACCAAAATCCGGTCACCTAATAATAAACATAGAATAAGATATGATATCAAATTTTTGGGAAAAAAATGTAAGTTATAATTTACTAGAATTTCTGAAGGCTTGACCCACATGATTGTCTTGAGACAAAGACAAAATGAAAAAAATAGTGATAGAATGCAAATAAAGTAACCAGCCAATCAACAACATTAGCACAGATGATACGAGTAGTCCATCGACCAATTACGATTTTAGGCTGACTTTATGCGTTGTTTTTCTTCGTTTACTTAAAATTGTATGTTAGTAGAATTTTAGTATCAAATATTATGTCAGTTATAACATTTTTTACATTGATTGTAGCGCTAAAAAAATGAATATCTATTTCTTTCGCTCGGAAGCATTTAAAAACAATATATCTATTTAGTTTTTATCTGTTTTTCTATATGAAAATTATCAGATATTCAAAAAATAAAATGTTAGCTGATAAAAGTAACGTAAGTCTTGCTATGTTCAATCATAGACCCAGGTGAATCAATCCGATACCGAATCCCATCGGATTCTATGGGGTCCTACCATCCGACGAAATCCCGTTGGATTCCTGGTTGAGGAATCAATGTCGAATCCGACAGTCGTATTTCCAATGATACCCGATTGTCGGAACCAGGAATCCGACGATAATCCGATAGTTTCCTCGCACCTTCCGAAGAGCTCCGTCGGATTCCAATAGGAATCGATCGGAACTCATCGGATCCTAGGCTAGGATTCATTCTCCTGGGGACATGAATTTTCAATTAAATCTCTTGTCGAAATTATACCATCGATGAGTTCTTTTATTGAAGATATGAATTAAAAGGAAAACAACAACGAGTAGCATTAAAAATGTTGTTGCTGTTGCATAAAATCGTTCATATCAACTTGTGAGATGATATTAACATGATGATTGATTTTGTGGGTTGGTTGTTCAATGCAGTCCGTCTGAGATCTTTTCAGGTCCATTAACATTAAGTGCTTTTCAGCTATATGAGATCGTGCAAGATATCCTTTTCGTCGGTAGATTAACATTGGATTAGTTAATAAAAACGCCACTAAATGCCATTTATGGCGTGCTCGAGATACGTTTTTAGATGATCCGAGATATTGTCGCAGAAGATGACTGGCAAAAAATAGCATCACTGGATGCCGATGAGCACACTCCATATGAATGAAACCACAATAGGCACTGAAACCTTCGTCCATTGTTTCTAACTTTCTTCCTGTCGTTGCATAATCCAAACGGCACATGTAAAGAATGCCACCAATGATACTTCGTCCAATACGGGTTATTGAAGAAATTAAACCAAGAAAAGCATCCAGGAAGAAGTTAAAATAAACAAACACCATAAATAGACGACGATTTTTCAACGACAAAGTATTGCCATCTTGGTGTAGAAAGACATATTGAGATAGAAGATCGTTCAAATAACCTTTAAAGCCGATAATTAACAAAATTGGAATGGCACTTTTAAGAATATATTCAACGAAACGAACACTACCGAAACGAATAAATGAGCAACCAATCAGTGCGATGATCATTGCTAGAACTCCGACGAGCATGTAGCCCCATAGAAGATATCCGATAAAGTAGCCAGCAAAATGAACACTACTACCAGTTTGCTCTATGCTGTCTGATGGCGTTCGTTGTGGAATTTCACAATCGTCTCCACGAAAAGCTTGTAGAAGATTTCGACGAATAGCAACAAGCATAACGAACAACTGATTGATAATAATCGTCAAAGTAATGGTGATCGCTATCAGATAGACTTGAATAAGATCGGGAAGTTGAAATTCTGATTTTGTCTTTTGCGCCGAGTTTTCTCGCGGTGGCTTGATCGCACTGATAATGAAATCGATCCATGCTTGTAAACTTTGTTGCAGTTCATGCAATAATGGCAAACCATGAAGAATCATCTAAACGAAAGGAAAATATTACAGTGAAGCAAAAATATGTTTATTCAGGCGAAGTGCAATTGAAAAAACTGGTTGACCTGAACTGTGATGAAAAAGAGAAGAAGAAAAACAGATGCATAAACCGAGAGGACACGTGATGAAAATCGAAAGTCATCTCGCCAACGGTAAATGTATCGAGAAATCCATGCGTATCGATGATTGGAAGGGCCAATCACTATTATTCCAAACAAATTTCTCACATACTGAGTCTCTGTCGAATGAGGTAATGAAGAATACAACAAAATTTCTTGTTCACGCGTCAATCCATCGATGGTTTCCTTCGGTCGTCGAATACGTCTGTATAACAATACTGGTAATTTGATACTAATATAAGCCAGACATAAATATTGAGGAACATCTGTACCCAACTGGAAATAGAGCAGCTTCATACCAGTGCCATAGTAATTAAATTTCGTAATCAATTGTTGTCCTTCAGTATTATTGAAGTTTTTGTCAGTTGGATAAAAATCACTCTGACATAAACTACTGTGAAATATAGCGATGGCAAAATCAAACCAAGCATATAGAGTTGCACACAATAAAGTGAATACTGTATTCAAATAGACAGCAGCAAGAATAGGATAACGTCGAAGGCCAATGATGAGAACTCTAGTAATTTGTAGCACATAAACCAAAATGACTCCTGGAACGAAACAAAAAAAAAACAAATTCCTCAACGCTACAATTAATTGAAGTTGTATTCTACACGAAAATACCTTGATCTGATGGTGTATCGTCATCGCTGATCAATTCATTTGCAATATGTAATAATTCGTCAGCATAAATAGCAAAGATAACTGCGGAAAATGTTCGCTTGACATGAGCAAAAAAATCCACGGGTATGGGCAAAGCTCCATAAACTTGAAACCAACGTTTCGTTTTTGATTGATTCCGTTTCTGCATCATAGCAAACATAAATATCAAGAGACAGGCTATTGGAAACGTTATAATATTGAATTCTTTGCGTAACTCAATGATTGGACAGAGGGCATGTTGTTGAAAGAAGAGAGGTAGGCGCTGATGTAGTTTCTCAGTCATGCTAATGTGAATTGGTTTAAGCAGAATCCACTTGATTGACAAAGTTAAAAAACAAAGTAAAACAGTACTTAGGCCCATCAGAAAACGAGAGAGTTTATGAGAAGGATAACGTGTTTTCGATAATTCTTTCGAAGAAGTTTGATTTATTTTAATGTCTTTGCATCTATAGTCAATTAAAAAAATATTCAATTTCATTTCAATAATCAAATCTCTTACTTGAATTGAGTTTTTGATGTCACAGTTTTACGCCTCTTTTTCAAGTAGCGATTCAAACGAATACCAAATATAACGATCATCATGAATCCTAATATGACGCCCAGAGCAATCACTTGTGTGCCACTGCTTGATTCTAGACGAAAATCAATACAATATATGTATCGGCGAAGAAAAGAAACTTATAATATAACAAACGTTGATCACATAGAGCTCCTTCCCACCAAAACTTGCATTCACAAGCCCATTGACCTTCGTCATCATCATAACAGTAGCCATATGAACTGCACGGATCGTAGATCGAACAATCTAAGCATTGCAGAATATGCAGAACAATAGACCGTTAGTTTTCTATAAAGACTTACTGTTTCTTAGCATCTGGAATATTTCACCAGTAGGCATAATTGCAAAGATTGAATGGAATAGTATAGACTATGTTTGATTCTAAGCTGTATTTTTTGTTTTGCTGATACGTTTAATAAATGCTTTGACTGCAACACACGTCTATTGACGTTCACTGTTTTTTTCATCGGAACATACAAATCATTCATCGACCGGATATCATGCCAGATAGGAACAATGTAAAAGTTAACATAATAACATTACATAATAAATAGGCTCAAACTATTTGCGTTACATGAGAATCTTCTCGTCTAACAAAGCGTGCTTTTTACATTATTTTCCATGTGAACGTCAAAATAAAAAATGAGAACTGTTCCACTCGAATACTCATATTTTGATGACATGAAGTAGTGTTCATCTAGATAAGGCTTTGGCCCGGCTATTCGATCAGATATAAAAGAATACTCTACTTTTTTAAACATACTTTTCTGAATCTCTATTTCAGCAAACATATTTTAACCAAGTTAGTTTTCAAAGGGACACTTTTGAAACATCAAATGCTTCAATCAACATAGGTCCAAACTCCCATCCACCACCATGCCCATCTTCTCCAAAGCCTTTAAATGTTGCGACATTCGAATCGAAAATAAGTTCAGAACAACATACATCACACCATTTACCATTTGAACGATGTCGATACTACCAAATACCAGACAGAAATATATTTTACATTCAAAATAAAAATGACAATAGTGGATAACACATCTGATAATGATTCTCTGATACAGACCTTCTGCATTGTTGCAAGCCGATGAGATCCTTTACTCGAGCACGATTGTTGTGTTGCTCATTCGCAAGCATGAACATTAGTCCAACGCCTACATTAAGATCAAAGGCATGTTGAGTAAATTCATTTTCGAATTCTTAAAATTCCAAAGAATAATCTCTGTTGCTCCATATTCAGTCGTGCCAAATGGCTAACATTATTAAAAGTATTAATGCATTGCAAACATTTTTGAAGGAATTTGTTTGCCTATCTTAAATATTGTAGTAAGTAGCATAGGTACATTTTTGCTAGCAATACTGAGCAGATTTATGGTGGGATCAATATCTATTTGACTAACGGTGCTCATATTGATGGCAAAATGTATTTGATGTTTTTGTTGCGTGTTGAATGTGTGTACGGACTAGTGTGATTTATATGTCTGTATCGATGTAAGCAACAGAGGGCGCGATACTAGAATTTTACCTACTTAACAAGCTTCATGCAATGGAAATCAATGACAACATCGCTTAATGGAATAGAATCAAATCATGAAATATGCATCACAACTATACAGTGATCGGTGAATAATAACATGTCATCTGTACAGACAGTGCCATATGGACGTTTCGATGAATGATGGAAAAGTAAAACACTCAATGAGGTAGGCAGTGTCACACTTCGCTGACCAAGTTTTGAAACTTTTTTCTTCGAAATAGAGAGATTTCTGCGCATCATTGAATGCATATATTTTCTTGAGGAAAAAAATGGAATTTTATCATCCTAAATTGTATGTTCAATTCTCAAACAGAGAATGTTTTTTGGGGAAATGTTGACTACCATCCTTCAAGGTAACCTTTCTGTACACAGGCTACATGCAGAGAAAAGATCAATGAGTGTGAAAATCTAGTAGACCTGAGCATTTTAAGTGACCCGAATTTGATCGACAAAAACAGTGTAACACCGTTACGTTTGCACAAATTGATATACATTGGTAGCATTGCTCTAATCACAATATATATTGTGGAATTAGAACAGATGCGTCCAATGCGCACATGCAACCGTCAAACAGCAAATGTCAGCAGTTTAAGAGCGAATAATTCCATAACGGATAACTGCTTTATTTTTTTCAGGTCAAATTATTCTTCATTTGTTAGAAATGAAATATTTTTCGTTGTCCATCTTCAAACAAGCGTGACGGCACAATATGCCTGATGCATTTATCTGGTTTCAAATCGTTTGGTAACTTTTGGATCGATAGATAGAGTATCAAATGTGTTTTCTATGTTGAGTAAGATTATTTTAATATGCCAAAGTAATCTGCCTACATAATTTTCATCCCTAAAATAATCGAATATTGATTTTAATATTTTTTTCAAAATACAAATCTCAACAAAAGACTAGAAAAATAAAAAGTGAATAGACTAAATGATAGAGAAAAATTATTGAAATTTAGAAAAAGCCTCATTCGTTAGAATCGAATGCACCACTGATTCTTTTTGTATGCGTATAAAAGGCGATTCGATGTTGTATACGATAAGATATTTTTTTCTTATCATGAATACGACTATTGCACGTTTTGAAGAACACGAGGAGTTGAATAGAACGATTGATTCATTAGTTCTACAGTTAAACAACATTTCAGTCAACAATTATTTACTTTTGTTTGGAATGAGTATATGAGCTGATTGAAAAAATATGTTCACAGTCAAAACACGATGCAAATCATTAACTGAAACTTTTCAGTTAAGACGTAGAATGAGTTACAGGGATGAAAATGAAATTTAAAAGTCTAAATTATAATTTGGCAGCAAAAAACTATACCATTATAATTATTCTTGTCTTCAATATTTTCTTTTGCGCATCCGATAAACTCATATATAGAGCAGAATGTGGTCAATAAATAACTCTAAAATGAGGGTCATCTGTTGGTCTTCATATGAGACATTCATCATAAATTATTCATTGTAATAATAGAAAGACTGGTGAATTATTTTCTCTACGGTAGACGTCATGTGTTAAGCGAACTCTTAGTCTCTCTTATGTTGTCAATACTAAATGCGCCATAAACAATAATCTTTAATATAAACATGAAATTCTAGTGAATTTAGTTAGCTAAAATTAGAGATATTTAATATGAAATCTGTCGATACTGTCAAATCGAACTCGATGAGTTATATTTATTCGTAGAACTATTTTGTTCAAAAATGCAGCGTGTATTTTTATGAACGTTACATGACTGATTCTTATCATCATATACGTACTTATCTTGCAATTTTAATGAATGAATCATCGCGGCTATTTACTTTCGCACAAACCGAAATGCTACCTTTACAATGTATTAAGATAAAACGCACGAACAACTGTTGACGCTTATGATTGGTAGAAATTATTTCCAGAACAACGTACTTCTATTTCAAAGTATTCGTTTGCTCGTTATATCTACTGTTAGATACCATTGTAATTCTTTGCATACAGTTCGTTATAGTGCATAGAATAAGTCATTCTGTTGGTTTCATAAAAATTGATTTTCTTTCAGATATGGGTCGCTGTATTAAAGTTCTTTTCGGAAGTTTATCTTTCATAGTTGCTTTAATTGCAATCGGTATTGGTTATTTGAAAATAGACGAAGTTTTTCGACAAAAATGTACGTTAAAATATTTCATTGAATTCTATGTTTTCATAGTATTTTTCTTAGTTTTTGCAAAATTTAAAAATATAGTGTCCAATATTAATGACCCTGCTATGATGAATTTACGATGTAATCAATTATTAAGACATTCTGATGTCAAAGGTCACATCTTAGAAATTGGTGCTGGCACAGGAATAAATTTTCCATGTTTATATAATAATACAAATATTGAATCATATACGGGACTTGAACCTAACGTTGAGATGCATTCATATTTTTATAATTTTATTCAACAGTGGGATATTTCATTTGGAGTTCGTCTCTCAAATAATCCAGCAACAAATATGTTTCATATTGAATCGAATACTATTGATACAATTATTATGACTTTAGTTTTATGCAGCATACCAGATCCATTACCACAACAAGTTCTTCTTGAAGCTCATCGAGTATTGAAGCCAGGTGGAACTTTTATCTTCTTTGAACACGTTATCGCTGATTCTCAAACTGATCCATTCATTTATGGATTACAAAAAACAATTGAACCATTATGGGTTATCATTGGTGATGGTTGTCGATTTAAACCAATTACAAATTACTTTGATTCGGTGAAAAATCTTTATTCAAAAGTCGAATATGAATATAGTGATATACCTATGCCAGTGTTCTTCTTTAAAGATGCTGTGAAAGGAAAACTGACCAAATGATGCGGGTTTTTTTTTGTTATCATAATTCATCCTTCGTTTGTTCTATTATTTATGTTTTAGTTTTTTGTAGAAAACAAAGTTTTAACATGAATATATATTTCATTCGGGTAAATATAAACCAATACCTAAAAATATAGCAATCTACTCAGGTCGAACAATCCGGCCTGGAAACGGCCGGCTCCGGGTAGTTCCGTTGATTTTGTGGAAGCAATATTCCGGTTGGAAATTTTTAGCGTTTTTTATGGTGATTTCCAATCAATTCCTGCCGGAAAGCACCGGAACTTGGCAGGAATTCTCCGGTAAAGTCCAGCCGTATTTTTGACCGGAATACTGCTTCCATATTCCAGCGATTTCCCGTATTTTCCTGCAGGCTATGGTGACTTTCCCGCATATTCCCTGGAGTATCCTACAGGATCCGGTGACCGGAATGTTCGACCTGGGTATACCTAATTTTAAAATTTATTTGTATCTAATTTATTAAACAACACTACTTAACAACGCAAAGTTATATACAATTAATTATTAAAGTAATAGAAAAACGTCTTGAGGGTGCGTAGTGCGAGTATGGGTGTTCTTATTTCTCTTTACACCTTTACCCCACACAAGACATTTTTTAAGCTAACTTTTTTCTTATCACTTGTCGTCATTCCCAGCTCACATATACTCTTTCAATTAATTTATAAGTACTTATCAATTATAGATTACACTCAAATTAATTAGACAAGTCGATAAATTCATTGATAGTCATTTGTTAAAAGTGATAATATATTGAATTAAAATACAGAACATTTTTTAATTCAGATATTTAATTGATTTAAAAGATGTGGAATTACAAATTTAGATAACAATTTTTTTAAAGGCATCCTTTCACCAGAGTAGATACTACACTACTGTATTAAGTTAGGCAATGTTAATATATTTTAGATATTACATTAAACGCATGCCGATTTCATTGATTATACTATATTCATCTGTTAGAGTCGTCATAGTTCAAGTTTCGACAAGTTGTTAACACTGAACGGTAATGAACGGGCTGAATTTGAAACAAGAATATCATGTTGATTTAGATTACTTGCTGCCGATGATGTACGAAATGTATTGAATCGATTGTTTCGTCTTGATTGAGACCAATTTTGCTGTTGTAAATTTAAATTAATTAATTTTCGTCGATTATTAGCTACGGCGGGTTCACTCCAGTTCACCCAAAATAAAAGAAATATCCATGGATCTATTGATGACGGTGCGACAGCTGCACCACCAGCTAAGGCTAATATTGTATCGGATGGTTGACGACCAGTATAAGCAACATATAATTCTAAGCAATAATAGGGTGCACCAAATATAATCATAAATAGAACAAGTACAATAATCTAAAGCATGAGACAAAAAAAGCTATGAAACAACATTTTTATTAGGTTTTTTTTAACTTACCATACGAAAAGTTTTTGATCGAGCTTTCGTATATCTATCTACTACTTTTTGTTCTATATATAAATGATTCGATGATAAATTTCTAGGTCGCAGATGATTATTTGGATTGAGAAATCCGACTGTCGAGTCATTCCTATTAAATAATTTTGACCAACAAGATAAAAATGCTGATGATGCTGATGCTGGTGATGAAAGACTGATAAGTGAATCTCGTTGGTCAAGTTCATGAAATAATAATTTGATAAAAATTAATGAATAGCTAAATACCACAACAAGAAATGGAATGAAGTAAACGACAAGTGAAATAAATGTCAAATAAACCCGACGTCCCGTACGAGATGATTGCTGATTGAATATTGCCGTACAATGACGAACTGTATCATTTACTTGTAAATGAAATATAAAAATATTCGGTGTTGATAAAAGACCTGCAAGTGTCCAGGCGCTACCGCATAGATACAAGACCTAGACAAATGAGTTGAACTTTTAACTTCTTGTAATTTATTTTGATGGTACTTACACGAATTTTCCTCACTTTTAATGGTGTAACAATAGCAATACAACGATCAATGGCCATGGCAACAACAATATATGTTGCTGATAGAATAGAAAAACTTTGAAAAAATTTCACAAGTCGACCTAGAAGTACAAAATCAGTGTTTTATATTCGATTTTTGTCCGTACTCAATAACTTACAGAGTAGATCATTAAATGGCCATTGTCGATTCGTTTGAAACTCCCAATATATTTGTACGCCAGTAGCAAATATATAAACGGATAAATTAGCCATAATTAAATTGAGAATAAGTGAACATATACGAGATGATCGTGCATTCCATCGTGTATAACGTATTAGCCATATTAAAACTAATGAACAACCAGTTAAGCCAACAAAAAACAGTGTCAATAGAAGAATTAATCGAGTACGTCGAAGATCGCGGCTTGAATCGTACGTTACGTTCATGCTCATTGATTATCTATAATAGAATGAAATGTAAAAAAACAGTATGATCATTCTTTATTTATGGATATGTATTCATAATAAAAGTGGAACAAAAGCAACGTGCTAATGTAAAATATCAATCGCACACCGTTTTATAATTTTAATGGAACCAGTTATATGAAGAAAATAAAAACTGCAATACTTCATCTTTGTTCTATATTCTGCTCGTAATTTGATGGATTTCCTTAAAAAAAATATGGAACTGATGAAAAATTAAGAAAACTTTAGTGACGACGTATATATATAGCAGGCGAGTTTGGAATAGGTTTTTTCTTAATTTTTTTAATAGAATTTTTGTTGAGATCTGACTTTAGAAATTTTTATATTGAGGATTATTCCTTGCATCTTTTTACAATGATTTCTTAAATAATTCAACTATGTCTATTTTTTAAACTATGGGGACATTGAACTTATCGGAGAAAAATAAATTTTGTGTTTTTATCTTTCAATGATAAATTCACTCTCTGAATGTTTTTTAAACTATGTGGACATGGGAACATTGAGTTTATCTGAGAAATATTTCTTCTCTATTCTGTTTTTCTAGAATCTATTATCACGAGCAGAAATAAAGAAGAAAAATATATTTTTTCGATTAATTATTTTTTTCGGGCATTCCAATCTCAACTGAAATTATCATGTCATCTGTGACATGAATATCATAAGAACTGAGAGGATAAAAAAATAGACAAGAGGAGCGCTTGAGACATTTTCCTTTTATAAATGCTCATGTACTTATCGACCGCACATCATAACAGAGTGTGAATCGAACGGGAAAATTTTGTTGCCATCACTATTTAATAGAAATAAATGAATGAAAAAGAAGAGAAGATCTCTATTGATCTTCCACTCTTCTTTATGTCTCGTAATGCAATCACTTTTACAGTGAACTACTATTACATTACGTATCAAACATTTCTTCGCGACTAAAGGGCTTTTTTGTGAATTCGCAATTGTTGAAACTTGTCTTCAATGTAAAACGGTTTGCATGTCATCGATAAAATAAATAATTCTTTTAAGGTGTATTCATCCTTCGTTTGTCAAGTGCGTGTGTTTGCTTAGGAGAACTTTAAACGTTGTCATTATTTAGCATCCAAGCAAGTGACAGTCGCATGAGGTCACATATAGTCTAATAAAAACTTTATTATTCAAATGGTAGGAAAATATTTCTTAAAAATTGCATGATGCAGCATAAGATAAGATTCATGAAAAAAATATGATTATACTGTGTGTGTTCAGAGAACTTCTTTTGTAGTTCCATTGTTGTCATTTTTCTTCTGATTGATGATTTTATTATTTTTATAATAATATTCCGTTTCTATTCTATAAATGGAATAGTTGATTGAAAAGCATATGAATAATTGTAGCATTGTTGAAGATCAACCGAGGACGATGGATCTATATTGTTCTAAAGCGCACGCGTAATTATTAGAATAGTTTCACAATATACGTGATTATTTTCGTTTCAAGCGCAATAGTCATGTGCCGTCTTTGATCAATCATCAAAATTACACCACTAATAGAATTGATGTAAACAAAATCATATTTTTCTGATATATCATGAAAGGTTTAAATAGATGAAATTAAATGCAGATATTCAGCTGGAGTGGACTGCGTACTACTTGAGAAGGGTATTATTTATAATTCATTTTGTCATTAGTACTAATATTTGCTTTCATGGCTTGACATCTGTTTCGATTTACATAAAAAACAGACCCGATTGTAGCTGATTTTGACATCAAAATAAAATTGACCTCGAAAGAAGGATTCATTGCATAGTCTGTTTTTAGAAAGACATGCTTCTCGGTATGTCTCATTGAACTTTTCTGTTGGAATATTTTAGGAAATAATATCTGCAGGTATGTTACACCTGATATAGGCCATGATGAAATATTTAGTCTGTTGTAGGCGAAAGTGTTTATCAAAGTAAAATAATTTAGAGGCGACACGAACATCTATTTGATTTGGCAGTAATACTAAGCACAACGTTAAACAAACCATATTACAAACGACGACTTACGAGTAATTTTTCTCTCTAAAAACTTTGCTGCATTTCAAATCATGAAAAATATCTTCGGCAATCATGTTGTTTGAATAATGAAACATCAATAAAGACAGGAGACTGTTTTATTATCCATTTTTTCATAAAATTTTGTTATATTTAGAGCGTGTTAATCTTTCGATTACTTTATTTAACAATTGTCAAGGGAGGCGAAGATTTTTTTAGATGAATTTTACTGTTTTCTTTTCATTTATCGTACTATGGCAACATCTGATATTATAAAGAGACAAAATTAAGTTCACCCTAGGAATGAAATTCGTGATTGCTTTTCCAAAGTTGATATTGTAATGTACTTTTTGTGTACTCAAAAGAAAAAGAGTACACTATAGAATCGATCGGTGTGTCCGGCCGTCCGGCCGTTTATTCGATAAGCCTTCACAATTACATTCGATTGACCTGAAATTTTCCACACAGTTCAATCTCATGAATATCTCGGTCGAGCTCGAAGATGAGAAGGATCTCTCAAGAAATAGTTGAGTTATCGAAAAAATTGTCATTTTTGATAAGGCCATCCCTGAGGAGGAGTACAGGGATTTTTTTCAAAAAACAAATTTTTCTCAGAATTATTCACAACATATATAAATCGACTCAGTTTTTAACGCTGATTCCGAATCTGATATTAGTTTTGAAATAAATCGTAGCCTTCTAACGAAACATCGCCTGAAAAAGGTCTCAAAATGCACAAAAACTGCATCCAGAAATCAAATTGCCTAGTTTCTCATAATAATTTTCGTGTTCAGGCATTCTAAAATGACTCGTATGTCCCATGCACTTTTGCAGTACACATAACTCTCGGATGAAATCCGAAGTTTCCACATTTATTTTTATAAAATTTCAACAATTTAAAACGCGCTCAATATCTCAAAGAATCTTGCAGTTTAGCTGAACATCACTATCGTATTTACTCATTGTGAGACACTTCTTAGCCACAAAATACTTTTACAGTGAATATACAAAAAATATGCTGCATATAATAAGAGATTGTCGAGGATGAAACACAGAGAATAAAAAGCTATTATTGAACGTTTGTTTTGAGAATATTATTCTCAGACGTACTCAGCTGATAAATATTTCCTATTCTTAGATAAGATTTTCGGTATCAATCTTTGAGAATAGCATGACAATAAATGCGACGATTTCAGTCAAGCGTGGTTCTATTTGCATTCTACAATGTGGCAGTCAGCTAAAGAACATCATCGAGTGGAATATCCTTCCTATAAAATTGAAGTATTTCAAGAAGAAAATCATCTTTTCTACTTCATTTTACTGCTCAATAAACGAGGAATGCTAATCTTTGCTTGAAATATCTTTGCTTTCTTCTTAAATAACGTATTCTGTCTAAACGAGATAGATACTATTTATAGAGTTGAGTGACATATATAGTTTTTTTTAAATATATACATTCATTTTAGTGTTAATAATAGTATTATCGACTTGTCTTTAATGGCTCTCCAAGAAAGGAATCGGAGCTTTTTCTCTACGGAATATTACGCCAAAGTTTTACCCTCGTTGATGGAACAAGAAAGATGACATACTATCGAAATCATTCCAGGCACTAAACTTTAGCCTAATGATTATTTACTGTTGATGTTGATAAATAACTACCTGGAACTAAACAATGTTGTTTTTACTTTCTAGAATAAATTCGTTGCAGTGGTTTTTACTCTTATAATTATAAAATTGAACCAGCGATAAATTTATTACAAAAAGCTAAATGTGTAGCATTAACAAGCGTTTTGTGCTTGATGTATTCTATCGAACAAGTTTGATCCTTCCAAAATGTTTGCTCGAAAACTAAAAATTTGAAGTCGCTCTCTATGATTGAACCCGAACAATTATCACAGATTTTTTTATACAATTACTTAACCGATAGACATAAATGTAACAAAAAAGATGCATTCAAAGACTCTCGGGTTATGCCATTAGTCAAATAAATACATCGACCAAAATTTCAATCAATAGATCTCATGAGCTATATTGCAATGATAAGTCATGCTGTTCTCGAATAAAAAAAGTGTTTTTGAACCATTATATTCTTAAGTACATTGTAAGTATCTCAGGAACACTAATATCATTGGATGTTAATTGCATCCTTTTACCAAAAATATTGTAATCAATTGCGTGTAACACATATAAATGAGGATGATGGCGTTACATGATGTCACAACTAGCTGGCTTTTTTCTTCTGTATAAGGTCACAATTGATATTCCTACTTTTATTTGCTTTAGATTCTTATTTTTCTTCGTATACATTAATCTACACGTACAAATGACTTACTCTCGTTCTAAATTGTTGTTCACGAAATTGTCATGATCATGAATTTTTGATTTTTGTTGATATGCTTTTTATGTTTATAATTATTGTGAAATCATATTTTGTGGAACTCACATATATTTTCGAAGAAAATAGTGAGTGTAAGCTGAATTGTTAGGTTTTTGCGGCTCCCCTGTGGGGGGGGGGGGGGGGGGGGGGGGGGGGGGGGGGGGGGGGGGGGGGGGGGGGGGGGGGNTCCATAGTTACGATAATAGCGCATATTTTTATTATTATAGCCCATAGTTACGACAGTATTATATTTTTTTATTATTAAAGACGTTCGCAACCAGCGTATGCTACCGCTACAGAAGCTAGTAACTAGTTTATGCTACTATTACATTCGTTACTTCTACCACCTACAATAAACAGATGAAGATCTTAATCTTTTTTCTCACACAAATGCCTTAATCTAGAGCTTGAGTCCACTTTAGTGTATTTACAATTCGGAACTTTTCCATCCGCTGGGAAGCTTTTATCAAATTTTCGTTTATGAAAAAATGTATCAATTTCTCACCTAGTAATACGAAAAAATATAAAATTTTCAACAATATTGATAGCTATATCCTAAATACTGTTTAAACTGTTATCATTCACAATATTTCTCGATGAAACCACTAAACACTTCAGCATACTGGCATATTTTAAACAAAAAGTTTTTCATACGTTCTCTCTAGTAATATTCCCTATTGATAGATCCAATAAACTTCAAATGTTAAAAGGGTTTTATTATCTTATTTTTGAACAAAATATGATCTCACTACACTGAAAAAATAAAACTTCTATTTGATCAGTATCTAACTGACCGAAATATGTGAGTTCCACATTTTAGCCCCGACGGGGCTGCGCTGACAAGCTTTTTTACAAATAAATTGAGCCTAATTTTAAGGAAATAAATACTGAATTGGATAATCAATCTAACGACTATTGAGAATAAGCATAATATCAAAATATTTATTTTTATTGGTAAAAATGGAACTGATTTTTATCCAATTCAAACTATATGAATATAGAGTGGCGATAAACGGAAGTTATGTTCTACTATGTTTGGCGTGACAATTTTATCTTTTTACTAGAAAACGTATTAAAATATCATGACTCATTTTTAGTTTTGTTTGCACACAAGTTTGTTTTTCGTTCGTTTCGTTTCGTTTCTCTCATCTAATTTCATATAATTAACGAGTGGTGTATTGTCATGCCTCAATGATATCACGGTAGGAGTAGTCAAATATATAGCAGCGCAAAATACACGTTCGTATAGTTTCAGACGTATTTTTGTTTTTCAACACAAAGTCACAACAAATGGCAAACCTTCTTATAGCTGCTATTGCTGCTTATTTAGGTTACAGAACTGTTCGTCGAGTTGGTTCAGCGTATTCCAGTGCAAAAGAAGAAATGTATGCACAACAATACAGCAATTATAATGATCCTAATGATTATTATAATCAAGGATATTATCAAAATTCGTATCCAAACAATTATCAATCAAGTGGTCGTCAAGTGGCATATCCATCACCTAGTGGCTACCCACATCATAGTAGACATCATTCTCATAGACCTGGTTACTAACTGCTTGTGCACACTTTTTTCTGATATTCAAGTATAAAATTTTATTTCTTTTTAAAGAAAACAAAAGCATATTACATTCGAAAAACGCCAAAACGTGTTTCGGGTATAGGAGCATTAAGAGAAGCACTAAGACTAAGAGCTAGAACAAGTCGAGTATCTACTGGATCAATAACACCATCGTCCCAAAGGCGTGCTGATGAAAAATATGGTGAGCCTTCAAAATCATATTTACGTAGAATTGGTTCACGGATAGCTTGTTCTTCTTCAGCCGTGAACTAAAACACAGAGTATCACATTAAACCAAAACAACAACGAGAAAAAAATGATCACTGAACCTGTTTTCCTTGTCGTTTACGTTGTTCGGAAGTAATCTGTGTAAGAACTTGAGCAGCTTGTTCACCACCCATTACAGATATTCTTGCATTCGGCCACATATATAAAAAGCGTGGACTTAAAAACAAAATAGATTAAATTCTTCTATTGATTTCCTATTACCTATATGATCTTCCAGCCATACCATAATTACCTGCTCCATAACTTCCTAAAAATAAACATATACGTTACGAAGAATTCCATTACTTGAGAATAAATTTTGACGACAACGTAACTTTGATGTTTAACAATTAGTTGAGATTGAACTATTGATTTTTACAGTTTTTCTTATCAAGTGGCTTAAGGCTTCATTTATTTTTACTTCGTTTTACGCTAAACGACCTTGATCGACGTATATGAGAGTCGAGGAGAAAAACAGAAGTGATTCTGTTTATTCTCACCTGTGTAGCAAAATATAGTTGGAAAATACCAAGTCAAAATATGTATTGAATCTAGCGAACGAATATCTTATTGGTCGCTAAGAGTGATTCCGGTAGTCACTGCAGTTCTTCGTATTATGCATTTTAGAAAATTTTGAGGAATAAATTTTTGCAAAACTCGAGACAGTAATTTTAAGATCCAGGAGAATCTCTCTAAAATTTTACAGTTACGAAAAACCATCAAAAATACGTTTTCGTTAAACTTGCTGTTCGCTATTGTATCTAATACTTATGAACAAACCTCCAATGATCACAGTAATCTTTGGAACTTGAGCACAAGCTACGGCATTAACTAATTTCGCACCATTCTTTGCAATACCGCCAGCTTCGGCATCACGTCCAACCATAAAACCTATTAATGAATTCTGTTAGATTTTCAAATTCTTCAACTTTGTGGGTTCACTTTACCAGTAATATTTTGTAGAAATAACAATGGAATTTTAAGTTGAGAACATAATTGAATGAAATGTGCACCTTTGAGTGCTGATTCCGAGAAAAGAACGCCATTATTACCTAATATACCCACAGGATATCCATGAATATGTGCGAATCCTAATCAAACAGATAAAAAATTCTACTACAAGTCTAATCAGTTATTCTTTTTACCAGTAACAAGTGTTTCACCATATAATTTTTTGAATTCATCAAATTCACTACCATCGACAATTCTAGCAATGACCTTAAATGAAAAGCAAAGCATAAAGAAATAACCACGAAAACCAATGGAAATCAGTATACTTCTCGAACATCGAATACTCGCTTGAGATTATCACCTACAATACCATACAGTTCATCAGCTGAATATAAAGGATCAACTGATGGCTTCATTACAACCTGCAAAAGCAAATTAGAAATACATATAAATTAAACCCTCAATTTCAACAAACTTGTTGCGGTTTGGCATAATTGAGATTTGCAACAATACGTCGTGTTAAATGCAAAGCATGAGCATCATCCATCGCATAATAATCTGTCACACCCGATTGACTACATTCGATTATTATAAATAATACAAGATATTTATTAGATGACAATGATTACTAACCGACAATGAAGATCACCACCGCCAAGATCTTCCGCTGATACAACTTCGCCTGTAGCTGCTTTGACTAATGGTGGACCAGCAAGAAATATAGTTCCTTGTCGACGAACAATAATTGATTGATCAGCCATGGCTGGAACTGTACGAAACAATGAAGTCTACTTCAGAGAATGAAAACAACAACAAAGAAGAAAAATATTCTTCAATCTAGAGTTTACATCGCGAAAGCGAGGAGTTGTATAGTTTTTATACAGGAAAAACTGACTATTCTCTAAAATGACTATGATCACGGAACATCCCACGATAAATTGGCGCTTTTAGCCCATTGAGAGACAACCGTTTCCGGATATGATCACTCCAAGCAACATAAAAGTTGCGACTAAATCCTAAATGTACTACTCTGAAGACTTTCACGCGATAATTTAATTATTAAAATTGTCTTTTGAACGTACCATAAGCACCACCAGCTGTACAACTACCCAAAACAACGGCAATCTAGATAGGAACAAAAATAGATATCTGTTTCTTGTTGTTGGTTTTTATCTACTCACTTGTGGTATACCCATGGAACTCATTGTTGCTTCATTATAGAATGTACGTCCAAAATGTTCTTTATCAGGAAATACATCGGCTTGGCGTGGTAAATTGGCACCGCCACTATCAACTAAAACCAAACGAAAACAAAACTAATGAAACTAAGCATTTCCTCCGATGTCTATAGATAGTACCAAGATAGATGCACGGTAGTCGATTTTCTCGTCCGATTTCCTGAGCACGCAATTGTTTTTTCACTGTTATTGGATAATATGAACCACCTTTAACTGTTGCATCATTAGCAATAATAACACATTCTCGTCTAATAGAACGATTTCTAATAACTTTATTGATTTTGTTTCAATCATTTACCCTTGAATCTGTCCGATACCAGTTACAATACCAGCAGCCGGAACTTCGTCATCGCCATATAATTGATAGCCGGCTAATTGTGAAAATTCAAGGAATGGTGTACTATGATTTTTTGAGAAATGAAAATTGAAAATGAAACAAAATTTTCATAAGAAAGAAAATCAACAAACTTTGGATCGAGTAATCTATCAATACGATCTCTTACTAATAATTTATTTTTCGATGTATGTCGTTCACGAGCTTCTGCATTTCCACCTAGCGTTATATTTTTTATATTCTTCTGTAATTCAACCACAGTTTTCATCATTGCCTCATAATTGCTCTAAATGAAAATAATAGTTCAGTTTCAATGAATCATAACTAATAAAGAAATTAAATCTATTTGTGCTACGATTAACCGGTGTCATTTCTATTGAATTCAGCCCCCTCCATCAGATCTGAGTTGTCACTTAGAAAGGTCCCTTTGAGCTGAAATTTTCATGGATGACTAATCTTCATTGGAAACCGTCGTGATAAAAGTTTCAGCTCGATATATTGAATTGAGCCGAAAATATGGCGTATTTACATAGTAGGAGAGCTATCAAAGTCGCGCTTGCTTTAAATTAAACCCAGCACCAATACGTAACTTTTAAGCATTTTACTGGAATAGGCGTCAAAATTTGGCTAAAAATGGCCACCTGTAAGTGTAGAATCCGACTTTTTTAAGTTCAGGAATCAAATATAAAAAATTTGTTCGGACAAAATTTTACTTACACTTGAAGCTTCAAAATAATAAAAAATGACCTTATTATCTTAAATCGCCTGAAGCTATTTTCATTTTTTCTGACAAAAAAACCTTGTTTTGAGAAAAACGATAAATAAGTTTAAGAAACATTTTTTTTGTTTAAACTCGAAAAAAGATCTATATGTTATATTTTTATGCTGAACCTTTTCGATGATGTCATGAATGATATCAACTCGCTCCGCCTTTAAACGATCGTTGCTATTAGCTCTATTCTTTCAACTGACGCGCCTATACTGATGAGTATGAAATCAAAATTTTAACCTAATAAACATAACTAACATTGCTTTTAACCCATTCAATTGAATGGAATCGATAGAATTATCATTTCTGCACATATTCATTGTATTTCTTCTTTCTTGAACTGATTTCTTTACTTACAAGACAGCGATCTGTGAAGTAAGGTAAACAAAATCGTGGCCGTGTCGAGAACTGCCACTTTTTTCTTCGGAGAACATTCTTACGGAAAACAAACCTTATATTCGTGATCAGCGTACTGAATAAGCTATGTCTAGATCAAACTCCGGGAAAAAAGTTTTTTTTCAGGATGGTGACCGAGACAAAATGATTTTACCAACCACAGTACACTATTTTGTTCAAAATTTTATACTGATTCCAACCATGTAACTATTTTTTTCAGAAAATAGTTTGGTCAAAAAATGACCTTACCGCCATTTGTCTTTTCTCGAAAAACAAGACAGTACGGCTCAGTATTTTTTCGATAAGTCCCTTAAAATCGAACCTTTTTTAAAAAACCTATATATATTCTGAAAGAGAAGACTTTGAGACACCTAGCTACCCATGATAAAAACGCAAACTTTAATCTTTTCAAAAAAATCGACTTTTTTCGGTGGGG